>BGPT01000258.1:205612-207776 GCA_003297045.1 Symbiodinium sp. clade C Y103 | reverse complement strand
GGTTTTTTATGTCATGTGGGAAAAAGCGCTTCTGTAGGGTCTATGTCATCTGCCGGGTCGGATCCATTTAGATGGTCATGTCATCTGACCCTAGTATAAGGTTTAGTATATAAAGGTTGTTACTACAACGGTTATAATATGTTATTATCATTAGTACTACCTGCAGATCATCATTACTTTTTCAACCTCGAATCGTCATCCCTCGTTTTCGGGTATCTTCCGTACACTCTAATCATAGACCCCGTGCAATCATGATACGTCCAGCATTACAAGTGGCCCGTTTCCGTTTCAAGTACAGTAGTTCTTGCTGAGACTGTGTGGCAATTTGCTAACAGTATCAGAAAGGGCAATCTAAGTTCAAGAACTCGAGTTTGTGGTTTATTATTCATATTCAAAAGCCAAGGGGCATTTGTTTTCTTTCCTACACAGTAACATAAACGACAAGTGGTACAGTACCGAAATATTTAGCAAGTACCCCATGGATCCGTATATATCTCTTTGGTCTATGGTCCATTATCTTTTCGTATCGGGTCACCCTTGCAAGTGGACCTCTTGAGGAGAAAAGGAGGGGAACCACAACCAGTCCATTCACCAATTCTATGTGTGGCTTTGGGACTTTGGTCCCCCTTTTTTTTGCCACCCAAATATCATATTGTTGGTTCAGCAACCCACTCTTGTCCCACTAGACTACCATAAAATGGGTGTTTTTTTCACCGCCACTGAGACCCAACATCGGGTGGGCAAGGGTGAGACTGAAGCATCTGGGCATCAAAGATGGAGGGAACGTTGATTTTGTCTGGGGGTTGGAACCAGCAAAAGTGGGGACTTTGCCCGCACAAATGTGGTAACATGGTGGTTTTAGCAGCAAAGATTGCTGGCGTTTGACCAGCGCAAGAATTGTGGCCTTACCAACACAAATGTGCTTTAATCAGCCGGACAATGATGAAATCAACTTGCGTACCCAAAAATGTGATACTTCTGTGATCAACTGGGACATTCTTATCCATAGAATTGCTGAATTTGTAGGGGCCAACATCCTGGCACCCCAGTGAAACACCAGCTGGGACTTGTGGATGTTCATCCCCTAAAGTATGGCAATACTATGCAATTATGCAATGATACTAGGTTTTGATTCACCACCAGAAAAAGCTGCTTGGTCTTCAGATTTCAGATTGTTTCTGGATTGGTCCTACTGCCTTCTTTGTTTTTGAGCTGAGTTACTCAATGTCCTACGAATTTTGAAATTTCAACAGGGAACAGTGATGCCAGCAAGCCACACTGAGAAAGGGGGAAAAAAACATCAGCAGGGTGGGGCTAAAGCTTGGCTGATCAGTGATTATCGGAACTGGGAATAGGGATACATATGGATACCCCAAACATTATTTGATGGGATCGTTTTCTCTTTGCATTACTCACATGGAATCCATATTGAAATCCACACGCACTGGTGTCTGGTGGGGGCGCCTTGGCTTTTCTGGTGTATCCTGGTGGTTTAACCTTTGATTTTTGGAACCTGCACCCAAACCCCTCGATGATTGTTTAAACATGCGTCGCTTAAACGGTGTTGAAACATGGGTTTCATTTAAACCGTATAAGCAACGATGCGGCCCACCCCTGATACTGGTTGACCAAGTCTATGAATTGTTTTAAACACTATCTATTAGGGCCACAAAGGCCATGGGTTCCCATCATTTTCATTAATTTTCCCCGAATCAGCCGAGATAGTCCCATCTTTGTTGATTAAATCCTCAGCATCTCTGATCTGTTTGAATCTATTTGATACTGTACATAAATCCCGCTTTTGGTTGGTTGAATCCCCATCTTTTCTCTTCAAGGTGCACTGTAACTCCCCCTTTTGCTCCGTAGAAACTGCCTTGAACTCGGACTCAACTGCCACCCGTAGGAAGCCTCTTCGGAAGGGCTCGGATACCCAGGGCTCTGCAGCTGCGAATGGGTCTGGAAGATGATAAATGATTTTACTGGGACTGATTTGGGTGGGGACTGTGGTGTATGATGGGACACCTTTTTGTAGGCCTTGGCTGCTGTACCCTGACCTGGCCGAGAAAATCAGTCAAGAAACCAGCAGTGGAAATTAGGTTCTATTGAATATGTCCCGTAGAATTTTACGGTTTCAATCAGTTTTACGTGTTCTTACCTGCAATGC
>BGPT01000258.1:158112-200612 GCA_003297045.1 Symbiodinium sp. clade C Y103 | reverse complement strand
ATTGGATCTATGATTTTTATGGCGGGCCCATTCTGAGGGGATTGCACCTGCGAAGGATCGGGTTCCATCCTGCCAGAGCTAATGCAACGTGCTGCCAACGAGCCATGGGCTGAGGCAATCATGGTGTTGTTTTTGGAGGATGGCCATTTGATGTGCATCCCAGTTCTATAGTCGGTAGGTAATCACCATACTGCAACCATCTCCAACCAATAGTTGTAATATAGGGTATATGATGGTTTCCTAAAATGGGGGTACCCAAAACAGGATGGTTTATAATGGAAAATCCTATTAAAATGGATGATTTGGGGGTACCACTATTTTAGGAAACCTCCATATACCAGTATATACCCAGTTATGCTATCTTCTGCCAGCAGTTTGTCATGGAGGCCATGGCCATGGAAATCAGAGGTATATCTACGAATTCCTCATTTCCATGACTGTGTGAAATAACCATACTAGAAGCCATGAATGCGATATACCCAGCTATAGATGAGATATGCAAATATATATATATATATATATATTTGTATACATATGTATAATTATATACTGTAAATGTATATAGCTAGAGGGATTATTTACCTTTACTAACCGGGATGCCCCACCCCCCAAAGGACAAGGTTTCTTTTGGCGGTTCCAAATCTTGAGACACCCCAGATAAATGGAGATTTCAGCACAAAAAAGGGTAGGAATTCGCTAGCTGATGCCCTGCATTTTCCCTATGCCATGTGCTTCACATGAAGCACATTTGCTGTTTGGAGGTAATTTGCTATATCACTACGTCACACATGGTGTATTTCCCTATCCATTTGGAGGTTGGAAGTGAGGTCAAAGGTTCCCGCTGGAGATATCCAAATGGGATCAAATGGGTGTTTGTCAAAATAGGGGTACCCCAAACTAAGTTGATTAATTTTTGGGTCCCTCATTTTCGTAAATGGTATATTCATGCATAAAGATAAGAAACAAATACCGCATCCAAGAGTGCAATACTCTTTTGGGAGCCCAATGTTTTGGATTCCAGTTCCAGGTTCATTTTTCAATTTCCCAACAACTCCCACCAAACTTTAAGGAACCCTCCAAGTAAGATAGTTCCCTCAAGGTAGGGAACTGCAACGCTGGCTGAGGCTTGTGGGAATCTATCAACACATCCGTGGAGAAGCGGCCATTTCTACCACGAGTCTTGACTACTCGGGGCCGTAGTCAGTCACTGGTTAATACTTAATACCCATGTTACAGCCCACTTACTGCAATATCTGTAATTATTTGTTCATATTTGTTCGGTGGTTTCAAAACATTCCAAGTACTTTTATGTTCAACCAAAGAAATGGGATGGTGATCCCCAATGAAATGTCGTAACGACGAGCCATTTTTCCAGGGGGTGGCTCAACGACCAACCAGTTATAGACAGGATAAACTCCCAGTTGTGAAATTATTGGATCATATTGGATCATATCCCTTCAAGATTATTGACTGTGCATCTATGTACTGAGATCCCAGTTGTTTTTGATACAGAATTATTCTTGTACCAGTCGTCAGCATTCCCTGGGGGCCAGACAATGCCGAGGATGGGTCCTTCCTGCGATCTGTACGCCTGCGGCAGAGCTGACATGTCCAACTCCAATCAGTAGAACCACGGTGATAAGCCTCTTGAGTTGGGATATAACCCCCTGTAAAACTATGGTTATATAGCCGGAACTGCACCCTCAAGTTGGGTCCGTGGAATTCTTGGAATATTTGATGTTTGGGACGGTACAGCTTCTGTAGACAGATTCAATTTTTCAATGTTTGGGCACCAGTGACAACTAGATGCTTCAATGTGCAAAAACAACAATAACAAAGCATAAACCCCAGTGAGCGCTAGTACTAGTAGGTCTTCTCCCCAATCACGGTCTACCAATCCCGACTTGGGTGTTCCCATTGGACCAACCTTTCATCTGTTCTACTGCAATCCGACACCTCGACCCTATACGGCTGCCAAACTTGTGTATCTGGACCACCAAAAGCATCCAAAAGTACAATTTACATCAATTTACCAGTGTTTTAGTGGGGGGGGATATTGGGGGATTATCTAAGAAGATATAATAAGTACTAGCTTTTCACATCATGGCCAGGGCGACTGCTCTTGAGTTGCTTCCGCGGCGGGGCGGATGTGATGCCCTCGTTGAATCTGGACAGGTGCTCCTAGGGGGGCGCGATTGGTTGGGAGCGCTACCGGGGAGTGAAAGTCGTTGGAAAATCAAACGAATCCAAGAAAACCTTCAGTTGTTTGGGAGTATCCATGATTTTATCATATTTCATCTTATTTTCATATGTTTTCATATATTTTCCAACATTAAACTATTAAACCACACCGTCCACTTTTTATCATCCTTTTTTGTGAGTTTGCTTGTTTGTAGCTACTGTATACGTAAAGTTTCACCAGGGAACTTTCATATACTAAGAGCACCTGCTAGCTGGCATGAACATCAGTGTCCTGGAGACACACCATTAGATTGCAGATGATTAGATGAGATGATTGGTTCAGATATTTGTTCCGACATCTTGTAAGATTCGTTGAGTCTATAATTTATCTCGCCACCGCGAAGGTTTGCTGTTGCGTATGCCGATTGGGCCAGAGCCGGGTGCGGCGCCCAGTTCAATGCTGAAATGCGCGCAGGGGGTGGCACTTGGCAGGCACTTCACCGCATCATATCAAATTTCAAGACCCCTGCTAGCGGATGATTTGATGTGAATCCAACATTTTCCAGCCACAGTTGAAGTCAATAGTTCTGATAGTTCTGAAAATGGGTATCCGCAATTTTGATGTTTTATCATCACCTTCCCAGAAAAAGACAGAATGTGAAACCCAGCATCTTGGGCCCCTGGGACCAAGCCAGATCCGGAACAACAGCCTGCTGAACCCTTGAGGTGCCGGAGTGCTGAGAAGTGCTACGGGCTCCTTTGGGCTCTGAAGGTGGAAAGCTGAGAAGAATTTCCTGAGTAATGTGCTAAACCCAAGGGGATAGTAGGGCTAACAACAGATTGGGAATTATGGGATATGCACCGGAAATTGAAATAAATTTAAATATAGATAAATGAAATATCAGATTAAACAACCCCAAGTCATCACCATAAATAAATGGGTGGGGTTCAAACCATCCCCAAATGGTAGTTGTTTATGGCATTGGGTTTCCCACAGTATTTCTGATGCTGTTTGAAACGGGAAAACGCAGAAGGGAACTCCTTTCGAGAAGAATCAGTTACCGTCTCCTGGAGCGGCACCAGAACTCATCCAGAGGTTGCAAAGAGATTTTTTCCACGTTTCTCTCCAGTATTTCAGATGCTCAATGAGGTTCTTAACTTGGATGATCCGTCTCAAACAAAGTCTAGGAAACATTGCTGCAACAGAGTTGCAAAGGGAAGAGCGTGGCAGTTGGTGTATATGAACCATGACTCTGCGAACCAACATCTTACGGACGGGGAAGATCGTCCAAATGTATGATGATCATCAAAGTTTACTTATTACTTGAAATGTATGGATCTTGCTTGTCGTGGCAGGAACTGAAGAGCGAGAAAATTGAGCGCAGTGAGGAGTCTGGTTCCGGTTTGGGTCACAATGGGTAAAGGGCGTGCTATGATTTTGCGAAGTTGGACTGGAAGGTGGCAAGATTGTGTGACTGATTTTTTAAATGATTTTTGGGTCCGCAAGTTCTGAAATTTTGTGCCCAAATCAACTCTATCCACGTCACTAAAAGTTGAGTTGTACGCGATATGGGGGTGGGTCAAAACCTATTATTATATATTATTATCCATTTTAGTGGGATGAACATCCATTTACCAGCTATTTTGATGTTCACTAGGTACCAGGGTTTTGAATGGTTTTGACTTATAGCCATGTATTGTTGGCCTTTTGACTTGTGGCTTAGTGACAGGAACTGCTGGACATTGACAAGATGGAGATTCGTCTTCTGTTGTCGCGATGCATCAAGCGGTCGAGGCAGGCTTACCTCGACTGTTGGATCTTTCGGTTATTTTGATGGGGTCCCATCGAAAGGGATCCCTGAACATGCCGTAGATACAGGGCTCTGGATGAAAATGTATTTAACATCCAAGATTGGAATGTCAAAAAACAGATGAACTGAGGGGTATCTACCGATTTCTCCTACATGAAGAGATACCTGAGCAAACTCATTGCAAGGATTTGGTGATAGGTTACGAACACACGTGGTTGTTCTACATTGTTCTGCTTTTAATTTCTGTTTGTTGGAAAGCCAAAAACCGATATGCATTGTGATTCATTTGAGGTCTGAGATCTAGAATATGAAAGATGATGAATGCCCGACTTCCTCAAAGCAACCTCTCGCAAGCAGGCATGGCAATAGGAAATCCCCATTCGCTAGGGAACTGATCTGCTGAGGGAACCAGAGTTGTGAAAAAACCGTTCCACAGTCACGTCGGGACTTCATAGACTCACCGGGTGAAGAAGATCCAAATGCAAGCCGTACAATAAACTCTATAGCTACATGCAGCTACATATTCTTTGTCTTTTTTGTATATTCATAGTGTGTACCGCTATGCAGCGTTATGGTGCGTCATATATTCACATAATTGCACAATATTGCACATGTATGTATGTGAGGATTGATCTAAATTTCCTTGCACGGAGTTATGATTGCTATGATGGTGGATAGCATGTTTCGAACCCTCGCCAATTTTTTTCCCGAGTTGCAAAGCAACATTTTATTTCGTGAAAGTTTCGTGGACGCTAGACATCATAAATGATCATGAACAATACATATTATAAATACATAATGTTTTGTAGGATTTTTTTGGCAAAAGTTCCGCGAAGGAGCGGGCAAGAGTGAAACTTATAAACTCAATAAGCAAGAACATGTCGTGAGAAGGGATTTTGCGATGATGGCTGTATGTTTACAAGGCTATCATGCAGCAATCCATGACGCGAAAATGGTCTCCTTGACTTTCTATCCTGTCACATGTGAGGCCTTAGAGATTGCTATCAGGCAGGGGCTAGCTAGCACTTTGAATATACTATCACTCATGTGTAATATATATATATATACATAATTATATATATAATATTATATATATAATATTATATATAATATATTATATATATATTATATTATATAGACACATGCAACATGCATATTTACATATACACAAATACATAGATACAAAAGTATACCATACATTTTCATAGAAATGTACACATATAGAAATAAGAATAAGTCCTTATATTACGCAAGTTTTTCGTAACCAGATGACTTATACCGTAAGTCCAACACACAGTATGGTTTCATTACTATTGACATCTATTGACCATATATATATATATACATGCATAATATGTACATGTATATACATCATATATGAATGAAAACCATACATTTCCCATCATATCAAACTATTCCCATTAAATTATATTCTCCACCTAAGTCATCTGTGGAGATAATCCATATACTCCCTGGTTATGACTAACATAGCCATGGAAAATCCCCGAACTAGATGGAGGCTTCTAGCTGAGAAAATCATCCAAAATTAGCCAGCTATTCCATATCTATGTTAAATTTCTATGTACTGTGTATATATATATATATATATTGAAAATGGCCATTTCTAGTTGATTTACCTACTAAAAAATTGTGATTTTCCATAGCTATGTTAGTTTACCAGAGGGTAAGTCATATACATCATCCAAAATTAGCCAGCTATTCCATATCTATGCTAAATATCCATATATATGTATATATATATATATATATTGAAAATGGCCATTTCTAGTTGATTCACCCATCAAAAAATGATGATTTTCCATATCTCTGTTAAATAACCAGAGGGTAAGTCATCTGTGTTTTTCATCTGTCCAGTGAGGTACTCGCGCCTGGGCAGTTGCTGGGAGGCCGCTGAGATGCTGGCGCAAGCGGCCTGCTGGTGCCTCGATGTGCGATCAATGGGATTTGGTCAAACGGGCGGAAGAGATGGTGATTTAATGGGATTTTTACCAACAAAAATGGTGATTTGATGGGATTTAATCAACAAGAATGGTGATATTCATGGCAGATTCATGTGTAATAATATGTAATAATAGGCGGCAATAAAACGTTGACTATAATCAAAACTTGGATAATGCCATGGTCAAGTTAGTTGGATGACATACCCATCAAAATGGGAACATTCATGGAATATATGATGGGAATATCATGAGACCAATGGGGATATCCTGGGAAAAAATGGGAATATCAGGAGAATATCATGGAAAGAAACATGGGGATGGTCATCAATCCATTTTCTCTTTGGGATTTAGATTGACCCATGATGTTTGGAATCTGAAAAATCTCCCCATTGTAGCTGGGGTGTTGAGAGCAACCCTGTTAGTGGTTGGAGAGCAACATGAATCACCATTTCTGGTTACAAAATTTGGATACTTTGTGTGGTGAAAGTGTGTTCTTGCGCAAGCAAATTGCCTGTAGATGGATAAGACTGGTTTACCTGATGGGGTTTTGAAACCATTAATGGCTGGAAAGAAATATTGTAACCAGCTAAGAATTGGGAAAACCGTGTATTTTTTTTTCAAGAATCCGTTGATGCAATGGGGATATGCTTCATCAAATCTATATTGAAGATTATATTAGTACGGTAGAGGTAGAGGAGTATGACTTTCATACAAATATACAAGAAGAACATGTTGCAATATATAAGTAAGGTGAATGCACATTATCTCTGCCCCAACCTGCCGAATGGGAGTCTCATCCTCTCCTGCTCTCCACAAGTTTCTAAGACCGCACGCCAGACCTCACCCCGACACAAACTTTTTGTGCTTCTCTTTTTTGTTTTTGTTTAGTCTGTTTATATACATTGTGACATGTGTGTTGGTGGATCAAAAAGCTATATTGGTTTGTCTGAAAATCGGGCGTGCCTCCAATTTTCCAGCGCTTTATCATCATTTTCTGCGTTTAAATGAACATTTTAGGGTTTGCCATCCATATTCCGGAGAAACCAACCCATTTTTATAGCCACTTCCTCACCATCTGCAGGAGGCCATATCCTTAGTCCCTTTGTCGCCACAGGCTTGGCATGACGGAAGACTTCCTTGCCTCGCACAAAGTGGCGGTCGAGGAGGTCGAGCTTGAGCGATGGCTGGTAAACCCCCTGGTGGTTATGGTGTTTTGATGGGGATTCAACCATCAGCCATCATTGATGTTTTCAAGCATCAAACCTGTGGTGATACGAGTATGATTGTTGATCCCCTGAAGGTTGATGATTGAGGATTATGATAATTATATTCTCTAATTATGTTGGGCATTACAATATATCAGAATCCAGTCTGGGAAATCAGGAAATCCAATTAACCAGCCAGTATAAGGACAAAACCTGACGATGCGTGTAGGGAGACTTTGGTGAATCGCTGTGGCCATGGTTGGTGGTAAAGGTTTCCATCTTTCAAGTTTTCCGTCGTGGAGGGTCCATATTTTTGGGTTTTTGAGGTGGGCGTTTCTGGAAAACATGGATACTGGAGATCTGAATTTCTCGCCAGTTTCACTGCTTTGACGCATTTTGTTGATCACAAAGGCCATCAAAGCCCTTGGTCAATTGGTCAGGCAAAGCGGGCTGCACTGCTGGATGCGCACTATACGGTGGCACAAGAGATCTTCGAGCAGGTGCGTGGTTTTGGATGTTGTGGGATTGCTCGTGGAAAAGGCCTGGAATGAAACATGGGGATTCGTCAAAACATGTCAAAACCAGTGTCCCCGGGCCCCATACTTGGGGGAATAAACCTCCAACAACCGTTAACCAGCTCTTTGAGTGTCCCTAGGGTACCTGACCTGTTCTGACCCCGTCTGACCCCCAACCACATGTTGAAGTAGTGGGGAACATGGTAATTCAGGTTGAATTTCATATATAATATATACTGTAATTATATATATATATATACACATATTATATGAGTAATTGACAAAATTATTGTGATACTAATTTAGTCTTGCTTTGCCTTGGCCTTTCTGAGGTTGCACAAAACCTTCATAACCGATAGGGGACGACCCTATACCGATACCCCATTTGTGATACCTCCGGGAGTACTGAAATCCTCACAATGAATAGGGGACGACCCTAATTTCTGCATGGCATTAGATTTAACAAATTATTTGTTAAATTTGTCGGGCTACTCATATCATGATTCCATATCCCATTTTATGGTAATTGCAGTGGGGAAAATGGTGATTCAATGGTCTACGGTATATGGTAGGATATTGATTGGGATATCATAACAAGAGTTGACTGCACTAGCCCAAAATGACGGCGGGTTTGGCCAACGGATTAAGCCGATTGAAGCATCAAGAAAAATGTGAAAATTGTTATTTAAGTGGGGAAAAGGGTGATGTACTGGACTACAGTGGGATATTGGGATAGAATACTTGGATAATCCCGATAATGGAGGATTTATCCAAGAAAGATCGACATTTTGAATAATGGGAAACTGGGTATCCCAATGTGTTCTAACATCATTTCATACGTGTCTTGTCCTTGAAGATTTGAGATATCTACACTAGTTCTTATGGGCGTTTGATTCCACCGCCAGATTCAAAGAAACGATTGCAGATGTCTCTGGAGTGGCTATTCTGTCTATGTATTGTCATGTATCGCTGTACCCAGACCATATACGTTTTTGTTGTTTTCTGTAAACATATGTATACACACAAAGCATGTGCATATCATATATTTACACCGTATCAATTTATGTCATACATAGATATAGATATACACATTAAATGTATATAGTCATAGTAAGCACACATCCACAGACATCCATGTATCATCAGACTCTCCGCTTGGAACTGCCAGGAGCGGCAAGGCTCCAAAGCTCAGTCTCAAGCAGCCGAGACTTGGATCAAGCCAGGGTGGGCCTCCAGAAGATCAAGGGATTTCACCAACAAAAATGGGGGATTTACCCTCTGGTAATTTAACATAGCTATTGAAAATGGCTATTTATAGTTGATTTTCCCATTTTAAATGGTGATTTTCATTGATTTCCCATAGTTATGTTGGTTTACCAGAGGGTAACGGTCAACTGTCAATTGGGGCTTCACTCTTAAAGATTAAATCAAATACTTGGGTTTAACCATCCGAAGTTGGGATGTAAGCAACACAAATTAAGGATTTGTTCGACGAGACCAGCTTGGTGGCTTTCATGGAATGAAACTTCTCACTGAATGCCACAAACAAGGTGCAGGTGCAGCGACCTATAATGGCGCACGTAGATTTCCCCTTTAAACACTCCATTGATAACGTTCTCACATATGAGAGAAGGGGTCCAACAAGTTTGGCCCAAAATCTTAAGTGAAACCATACCAGTAGAGCTACGTAGAATCCATTCAATGGAGTATTCACTTCTTCCCGACAGTGAATACAAACACCTGGAACACAAAATGAATCCTCATGAATCCTCAGAAGGTCCTTGCAACCCAAGAAAGTCCTATGCTCATCTAGCCTCCGGGTAGGTAAATTTGCAGTGTTCTCCAAGCCACATTTTTTGCGCAGATTCTTATGTGGTTTGTGGTTTCATTATTTTTTTCATGTGCATCCCAACAAATGATATGGGACCATAATTCCATTTAACATTTGTTTCAGGCAGTGGAACAACCACCAACCACCAAGGAGCCATTTATCGATGGGTATATGATGTTATATGTGCCAGATATATGTACGTGGTGTATTTGTATATGTATATCTACAATATATGTGTATGTATATGCAAATGTATATGTACCTGTGTATACACATATACATATACATATACATGTACATATACATATACATATACATATGCATGAGTATTGATTTGTATATATACATTTATATATAATATACATGAATGTGTGTATATATATATCTATACATATATATATATATACATATATATATATATATGTGCATTGGATATATGTAAATATACATACAGCATCTGTCCACTTTTGTGCAGCTAGTATTTATTCCATTATATACACGCACACCATATGTCCTCCGAATGGGGTGCATCTTCCAACTTCCTGCCCAGGGAGAAAGTGCGGTGCGAGCTGCAATGCTCAATGCAGGCCTAGCACGAGATTTAAGTTCAAGATGGGGGTGAAAATTGCAAGAAAGAGGGTTTGGCCAAAAGACCAATTTGAGTGAATCAAATAACCAAGTCATACTGCCATCGTGAGTCATGGTTCAAATCATGGTTCCAACAATATCTATATTCTCTTTACCTTCCCATTAGATTTCCATTCTCTTCCCATCATGCTGATACCCCAAGAATTGCCTGACGACATCGTCTTGTCAGGCTCCTACAAAGTCAAAGCCAAGTGGAACCTCCGAGCCTTGGCGGCGAGAAACGCCGGTGGTTTTTGGGAGATTGATGTGGCGGAAAAAAACTGGGAACTTGCCATGTTTGCAGATTGGAAGAATCTATATGTTGTCTTTGGGTAAAGGGAAATACTTGTTTACGTGAAGGAAAATACAAGTGGCTGGGAAAGCTGTGGGATTCTTAGTTCCCTGAAATCAGCTGTTCACTACGGTGAATGGCTGAAGTTTCTTGGCTGGTGAAACTGGGGACTGCTGGAATTGGCGGGAATCCCGGCATATATACATATATATATAATATCATGTCATATCAGTCTCAGAATCATTATCAGTATCATTATCACTATCATTATCATTGTCATTATCATTATCATATCATATGCACATGTATAAACAACAAAGAGAGCAGAGAGAGAGAGAGAGAGAGAGAGAGAGAGAGAGAGATAGAGAGAGAGAGAGAGAGAAAGGGAGAGAAATTGTTCTATAAAGCGCGGGGACCACCAGCAGCGTCAGCAAACACGGTAATCCCATGATGAACGGCCAAAGAGTAGGCCACGTGACTGTGCAAAGGTGCAGTTGTATCTTACCGTAGAGAGTAGAGAGTAAAGCACGCAACTGGTGTTGCAGTTGCGCATCAGTCGAAGACCAGTTGAGCAGCTTGGTACAAATTTCCTGCCACAGTCTCGCACCATGTGGGTATACTTCAGACAAGATCTTGACAACATTCTGAGGGTACTGGGTACCCAGTTTCGACATATTTTGATGATGTTGCATGAAAAAGCCATTTTCTCTTTGTATGTTTAACCCAATCGTGTACTATGTTTCCATGGGTCACTGACTTTATCATGTCTAACATGATTTGGCCAGCTTTTTCTGTTGGCTATAGCTCCGCCATACCACTAGTAAATCTCCAAGGATCCTTCACCATCGGTCCTCCACATATTCGACGCATCATTCAGGTGCTGGGAAGCTGAGAGTGGGGAGTGGACATCAAACTCACCATGATGGAACTTTATACAGCTGGGTGGTAATCGACCAGCATCATGAGAAATCCAATATATAAACATGGAGAAATGTTGAACAGTTTCTGGTCAAGTTGTCCTGCATGGTATGATGGTCCCAGATGGTTATTTTTTTTCAGGGTGATAGGTTGAAAGTTGAAACCACCAAGCAGATAAACATGTTTAAACATAAGGCAAGGTATGTGGGTGAAAAGGCCCTCTTTGGGCTGCGGTTGGTCAATGGTTTCAAGGTTTAGATTCTTTTCAATCGCAGCGCCTGAACATTATTAAGCTCTTTACGAATCTTTACGACGCTTGTGAAAGAGGCTGCACATACCAGTACCATGCATGATATGCTCATGTACAGAATGTATGGATGATGGATGTAGATTTATAGATACATACACATGGAACCTCAAACGAGCAAAACCGGTGTTTTTCAAGCACCTGCACTAACGATTCCCTGCTTTAAATTATGTAGTTGTTCCCCAAACAGCAATGTCCTCTTGCTTGTCTAAAGTTTCAGGTATTGCTATGCTCTACAAATACATTGCTCACAAAGTACCAAGTATTTCCAATCATAGCAAGCTTGTTTTGCACAAACCTTAAGATGATTGCCATTGCTAGGTTCCACTACTTCCAGGGTATCGCCGACCCTAGAATTTTTGTAGCTGATGATGATGGAAAGCAAAAACAACCTGGACTTTTCCAGCATTAAAAAGAGAACATTCATTTGGTTGATAATTACATAGTTCGGGGGTAATCTACTACTTGCTTGATATACTTTTCATCCATAAAATGGATACCACTATGAACACCACTCATTATGAGTATGAGGGATTGAAATATTGATCAATCAATACTCGAATCATGCTCTCCCAACAATTATCAAAAACCCAATGAGATGTACATTTTGTGGGGACTTTCCAAATTCTTGGTTTACCGGATTTTTTTTTAACGGGACAACCGCATCAGTGGCTTCTAAATTCATGGTGTCCTGCAAACAAACCCATACAGCAATCCCTTGAAACAGATACAATGTGGTGCCTTCAGTTCTAAGTTGGTTTATAACCTCCATTATCAATCTATATATGAAACTAGCATAAATGCATCAATATAAATCATCACAATAACCATAGTATACTATAGTGTTACTTCTAGCATATAGTCATATAGTTTCTCCTTCCATAGAGTCATATAGTTTAAACTTAAACATGTGTCTAGCATCGCGGATCGATGGCCAGCTGCTCAAGGAACCGCTGCATGGTGCAGCGCAACATGTTGCCATCATTCAATGGGAAAATCCCTGGGAAAAAAAGACTATGGACACACATATCTGCCGGGGATTTAATGATATGGTTCCATGTACCACTAACATCCACTAACAATGGCAGATAAGTTTAGAAAAGAACTCGCCTCAAGTGATGTTAAGAAATTTGATAAGCGAAGTTGCAGCACCTCTCGACCGGAAACACTGAATCCCTCACAAGGCAATTGATTGCAAGGTGCTTCAAAGAAACACATGACATGACTTGACATGACTGCCATAGACTCATTGCAGACCCTTCCAAAACCTCGAAGCCCAGCCGCAACTGGGATCCGCGCGGATGAGGAATGCCCGGGAGTGGAGAAATTTCAGCAGGCCGTGCTAAAAGATGACTTGATTCTGGATGACTAGAACAGGAATCTTGAGACACACGTACATAGGCTCAACATGGCTCAACCACGTAGATAGATTCAGATGAGTCTTGTCCATTCTTTTCCCAAGTCTTTGTTGGCTTGCACCCCCCTTTTTGTCCCACATGGTCTCCCCCCTAAGTTCCTGCTCTTTCCGAAGTTGTTCTCCTGTTTGCACCCTCATACAATCTCCACGCTATCTCCAGTACTAGATGGGTCTCTCTCAAACTTGGGACACCTCAGAATTGCATTGGTATGTACGCTCTGGTAAACTAACATAGCTATTGAAAATGGCCATAGAAATAGTGGATTTTCCATCAAAAATGGTGATTTTCCATAGCTATGTAAACGTTTACCAGAGGGTAAACCATGAAATTTCAGGATACTCGATCTGGAGATAGAGTTCTCCAAATCCCATGGCTCGTAATCACATGTAATCACTTTTTCATACTTTTCCCATTTCATTGTTATTTGGGGCATAGCCCAGTTTCAGGCAAACCCAACTGTAACATTACAAATTCATACACACACAGACATATGTTATATAACTATATATATGTATATAGATACAGCACACATACATCCTACATAGAATTGTTAGTTTCCACCATGATTTCTGGGCTAAATCAACAAAAGACGCTTCTAGGAGCCCTCTGGACCCGTGCGGATTGTTGCTGTGTTTGTGAGTCGCTCGGAGTGCACCTAATTTTTTTGATGCCCCCATGAGCGGTTTGCAGCTGAAGATGTGCAGAACTGACAACATGTTGGGTCACAATATGTAAACTCAGTGGAAAAGCTGGACACATATCTATGCATACAAATTCTTATAAAGCAAACTATTTTAGACCCACCGAACAGTGTGGACTCGTGACGGTTTGACCCACAGAAAGACGCCGAAAACACGGAGATTTGACCTGCAAAGATGGAGATTTTGTGGGTTCTTGCTGCAACTTCTCTCAGTTTTAGGAAGGACATCATGTCCCACAGCCAGTAGGGCTGCTGGGAAATCCCCCGAGCCGTGGAGGTTTTGGGACTTGGGCGAGGTGCCCATAGGAAAATCATCCGTGACGCATGGACGGCCTTCCACGGTCCACCTTTATTTAGGTCTACCAGCAAAGAATTGTCTAAAGTCAGCATCTCCAAATCTGAATTCTGTGGCTTGATGTCAACTCCAAACTGACCCAAGAACATGTGAGCTGAATTGTTTCATGATCTCTCTATTTCTGAGTCACAAGGGTCGCCCGCTGCGTCGAGGTTCGATGACTGCTCCACCATGGTGCTGGCAGACACACGAGCCCGGCCTCTCAGGGGGATCTCGGAGTAGCAAGCCTGAAGTCAAAGTCGGCCAAAAATACATGTGTGTATAATATGTATATATATATATTATGTGTATATATATATATACACATAATATGTATATATATATATAATATGTATATATATAATATGTATACATATATATATATACACATAATATGTATATATATATAGTATGTATATATATATATAAAATGTATATATATATATAATATGTATATATATAATATGTATATATATAATATGTATATATATATAATATGTATATATATATATAATATGTATATATATATATATACATAATATGTTTTTTATATATATATATATATCATATGTATATATATAATATGTGTATATATATAGATTAATCACATATATTGTATGTATCTATATATGGTGTATGATGTATATGGTCAGAATTCAGAACTATACATATCTATATATATACACATATGGTATAGTGGTATATGATGTATGTACATGGTGTGTATATATATATATTATATGTACATAGTCATGAGTGATTAGATAGTTTTAGTTCTGCATATCTACACGTAATAAGTCGGTATCGAATTTATGGTTATATATGTATATATAGACTGGAGCGTAAGTCTTCCAAACTTAAGGTGCTATGACAAACAGGTGTTGTTTGGAGGGATCTGAACACTCTTTAGAATTGTCTTAAGATGGGGGATGCAGATGCCCCAGAATAATAGCCAGTAAAACATTGGGTAACACGTGATTGAATGGAAGGAGGTTCCAAGTAGATGACCATCACACAGGTTGTTGCTGGCAAGTCACGGGGAAGACCCACGACAATGGGGTAACCCCGTTATGATTAGTGCGGGTGGTCATACGCATGGTAGCTAGTCAATGTTCCTCACATTGTGGATACCAGTGGTACTGTATCTAACAATTACATCATCAGTGTTTGCTGGGCTTTAAGCACCTGCATTGCTGCCTTGAATCTCATCCTTGATGAGTTTCACCCCCTGTTGCGGTGCTTTATCTGGGGGCTTAAACTCTGCAACCAGGTGAGCTTAGGCTTAATAACCTTCCAGTGGTTGATGATTAGTTCAGTTTTTTGGCCCACCCAACAGATGGGTTTGTCCGGACATTTTGGATACTGTACCCCAAAGTCTCGAAATGGTCAGGTTAGTAGCAAAGAGGATGAACCCATGATGAACCATCGAATTGGTGGTATCACATTTTCAGACAAATCCATGACTGGGGATTCTCATGTTACATGTTTTCTGGATAGTTCTACCATAAAACCGTATAACACCCATGATTTAAACCGGACTTTTCCAAAGAGGTTTTTCATATTGTTGGTTCTATATACCCTCATTAATGAATATTAATGTATTCATATAATATCCCCACTTCTCAAGGGCTAAATCGCCAGCCCCAAGCAGTCTGCCTATGTCTGCCTCAGGTGAGATCCAAGAAGTATCAACTCATCCAGACGCAGACCGATGGCTTGGTGGGGTCCTTCGAGGCCTGAGGACCAGATTGAAGCTGTTCGATCTTTTTTTTGGAGTTGCTAAGAAAGTAAGTCATTTAGATCAGAGTTGTTTCGTTTTTTTGTTATCAATAGTGTCTAGATGGTGATGATGTTGATTGTACAAATAATATTCATAGTATATTCATATGTGTGTATCTTCTCGCCTCCGAAAAGATGTTAGCGGGATTTTGTTTTGGTAGGATTTTGTGTTTTACTTCTTTTCTTTAGTTGCTTCACTGTTTGGCCAAAAACATATGTTTGATGGTCCGTTTGTTCTATGCTATGTCATTGTTTTTGAAAGTCATCGCCGATCTTGAACAAACTTTGACAATTGTGTCTGTGTTTGAACGTGTTGTAGCCCCAACATTGATCCAAACTGATCCAAATAGATAGAAGAGGGATGGTAAGGCAAATTATTCGAGCTTATGCGAGTGTAAAGCATTTTCTTTAAGGATCACTTTTTCCATCCGCAACACAGTGCAGCCATCAATCCAGAGCTATGTTGGCATATCCTGGTCTGATATCAAGATGATCAGTTGTGGAGTTGTGGAGTTGGGATACTTCAAACTCTGAATTGTTTGGCTTTGAATTTCTTGTTATCAGGGTGATGATGATTACTATTACTGTTATTGCTAGTTATTACTATTACAATACATGGCGCGACAGCAGTTTCTCTGGTTGTATCCCAAGATACGCCCATAAAAATGATTTGACTTGTGATTTGGGTTTGTCTGAAAATAAGGTGCCCTCACTCCTCACATTCCAATGGTTATTATCATGCCCCCATTCTGATTGCTATTTTTATGGGTATCCTATCCACCATTTTTTGACACATCCATTGAATTTGTTGTTTCACTGTCCATCCCTTTTCCAACTGCAACCTGATTATCCAAACCTCCATGGACGTTGGAAACCACTCACGGTGCAGGCATCTACTGCCTCGGTGTTGTGGGGCGAACTCTTTACTGAGAAGGAGCACTGCGGGACATCCTTTGGAGTTGATCCAAGGGGGGGTCGAAAAGCTGAGATGTTCAGGCTACAGGATTTCTTGCTAGACTTGAAGACCTTGCTAGGATGCATGTGTTGTACTGGTGAAGGTTGAATGGTACAATATAACATTTGTATACATGTGCATATATACACAATATTCAGCCTAACAGAAACTAGGAAGTTCTGGGACTTCCAGCTGTCTCGATGCAGTGTCCATGGATGATGATGCTTAATTCGTTTGCCTTGGCGGTAAAGAAAATTCTGGGGGCTTCTTGTTTGGGTGTTTCCGAAATCTTGCCCAAGCCATCCTTTATCCGACGAAAACGCGGACCATTCCGGATTGTTTGGTTCAACAATTTCACGAAGGCCGTGCGCCACGCGAACGTATCAGGGAGAAAGCTAGCCTCAAAATCCGAACATGTTTCGATATGTTTCCATCTTATTGGGAATGACCATTTTGGAAGTTAAATGAGAGATTTCGGCAGTATAAACTGGTGCCCCCAGTTCCAAATTGGTTTACAAAATACATAATATTCATCAAATTATCTGGTATAGATATATCTTGACACATCTACCATAAAGCTTAGCTGTGTTAGTTATAGACCAAGCAAAGCTAGAACGACCCAAAGGTGTCACCCACGGCAGAGGATCGTTCCTTCTTGCGGCAGCACTTGGAGGAGGGGAACTTGTCCTTCGGGGCGAAGTCACTTGGAACAAACTTGGCAGAAAGGAGCTGGATCTTCATGAAATTTCATGGGTTTCCCATGGATGTTTAAACCTTTTTTTTGTGATATAACAGGGTAACAATGGCTTAGCAATATTTAACACAGGGATAGATAAGTAACCAATATTATATGGTGCTGGGGGGGTTGACCAGCACTCATATAATATACCAAGATCTATCGATATATGTTGTTTTGGCCACACAGAAGGGTGATTCTTGGAGTAAATGCACGTAGCTACCATACAAGGATGATTTGCAATATGGGTATGGGTGGTCAAAATGGTGATTTCACCAATCAACATGTTGTTTGCCAGCAAGCAGGATGTGGACCCAGACAGTCATCGATGATATATACTGCAGATGCTGTAGTTATAGCTGACCTTCTGTTTTTAGTTGGTCCTGATTCCCGTTTGTGGCGTAGATACAGTATATAATTGTTTCTTACTATGTTTGTTGGTGAAAGCAAATCTATTGGTGAGTTATGGTTATATCCATGTTTGTAGGTGGGTTGAGCATTTACTGTGTCATTGCAAAAAATGTAGTTATTCCACATTGAAGTAAATATCACCATGTTTCCCCCGAATGACAACACCTCATGAAGGTGGGTGAATATGCCACATGTCAAACCACCGCAGACCCACCGAGCTTCCTTTGTTGTTGGCCACTCCCCGACTGGTTCCCCAACTGGGATGAACTTGCCACAATGATGGGCCTGTACCATGGTAGACAGGGAAAATAAGAGGGTTGTGTCTCATACATACCATTCTTTGTCGCTGATCTGTGATCAGATTTGGCTGCCAAATCACATTTTTTGTTGTTTCACAGGTTTTTTTTTCTTGCAAATTTATGTCCAACTCCACCGCACTTTCTCCAGCCATCTACCATGGCTGACATTGGCTGGCTACATCCCAAGGGACACTTTCCAGTTGGAGTATCGCATCGTTTGGAATCCCGAAGCCAAGAAGCAGATCAGCGAGCGTGGCGAGACCAGCACCGGGGGCCGCAACACGACACATGTCGACCTCTTCCCCCCTAAGGCCCTAAGAAAAAATTGTGAAATCCCGGTTTACTATTGGATCAATTCACCTTAGGAGTCCCTTCAAAGGATTACCAAGGATTCTGTGGATTGAAGGGAGCAGTAGCTGTTTAGAAACATTGATTTTGAAGCCTTTGACAAGGGTCGGCAATTGAGGCAACTTGGCAACTGATTGAACATAGATGCTGGTTGCTCTTGCCATTGAATTCGGTTGGAGTCGGATGTTTGTGTAGGCTTTGTGGTTGAACTTTTTCAGTGGAACTAGGCGCCCAGATTGAGCACAACCAGCTGACTTAGCCCGGCAGGACCAAAGATGGAAAGCTGGTGATTTTGTTGCACGGTGCGGATGCCCAGCCGGCCAGTATCTACCGGCATCTGGGTGCAAGTGGCATGAGGTGCTTTTTTTATTATGTTTATTGGCGCGAATCCATCTCAAACGCCATGTTCTTCCACAGTTGGTGTAGCTGTTGGTATAATTCCTTGTCAACATTCCAGTAAATATTCGCATGCAGTTGTGATATTTGATGATATTTTTAACGGGGTAAGTCTTGGGGACAGTTGCAATCTCCTGAAGGCTCGGTGGCAACATGATCAGCTTGGACGTCTTGATAAAAATGGGTTGTCTGAAAATAGGATACCCTCCAAATTTGATGGTTTATCATCATTTTCCTGATTCATTTTTTTTCTTTCAAGTTGTGCCGGGGGGGGGGCCAAGCCTAATTTTTGGAAATACCCAGATGGTTCAAAATGATACAGCAAGAAAATGGATCTAGTCCTTTGGATTCTCCAATGTCCAAAGCACATATTTTCACCCATTTGTGGTCCCAAATCGTTCTCCATTGTTGGGCTGCTTGCGGGGAGTAGGCTGCGGAATAGCTGGATCCGGATCCAAAGAGGGGCATATCCCAACATGATCGACTCGCACAACAGCTTTGTAAAGTCCAGAATGACCATCCGCTGCTGACTAATGACCAAATGTATACCACTACTACCTACCAGTATGTCATGTATCTACCGAGCTATGATAATTTTCCGAATGCATGTTCATGTATATCGAGGCTATGGTGGTCGCATCATCAACTCTTGGGGCTGGGTGAAGATGGTGAAATCCTTGTGGAAGCAGCACTTCACCGCAACTCGTCCAACGCAGCGAAAAATGGATGATGTGGGGCGGATGGGGATTTTGGTTGGTTGTAGGATGTTGTAGGACCTGATTGTTTTTTGATGTGAAACATATTTTGATGAAATGTGTGTTTTGAAACAACCAACAGTTCTGTACATTTTGGCTTAATCATGGGCCCAGTTGCCAGGGAGGTGATTTGTCGTACAGAATGCTGGAGGGTTCGTCGAAGCGAACAAAGTGGATAGATTACAACATATTACAACGACCTCACGTCGCGACGTCACTGGAATGATGGTTGGCAGGGGCAACTATGCCAAAATGGCCTCAATTAAGATTAGTTCATCCTACTTAGTGAGGTCATTACTTCGATTAAAACTGGACTCCCTCCACTTTCCTATTATAGTTAATAACTCATAACCAGATGTACGACCTTGCTGGTAGGATGAAGCACCAAGAAGCCTTTGATATGTCAAACAAATGGCGGAAAAAGGTACCACCTGTCGTCCCAAAAAAGGGAGACTGGATTGACAAGGCCCTATTCATCAGGGAGTTGCTCCAGCATATGGGGAGGTGTCAAAACCAATTCTACCATACTTGGAGGGGACGAACGAATACATCCACCAGCTATTGATGTGAACAAGAAGGGTGCCAGTGCCAGGGTTTTGACCCTAGCCGTAGCCTGCACGTGTTCACATGACATGTTTCACCTGTCATTTGCAACGAGGTTTGCTTGCTGGACATGCCGGGCTTTGGACGAAGCAGCGTGAACATGCCGCTGGGCAGCAGCCTACGGCCTACGGAGGATGATTTTGAGGTCCTCCATTTTGGATGATTTACATTGATTTATCAGATACTAGTACTGTAGTTGGGTCTCTAACCAACAAAAGAGGGGTAGCAAAAACCAGCCCACTATGGTGATATGATGGGATACGAATTGGCCGCAGAAGCAAGCATATGCAACTTGGTTGTGTCTGAAAGTGGTTATAAACCAAATCAAATAAGGCAGTGAAACATGGAGAACATGATGATAAGAAGCGGATTAGTCATTAAATATATAGCAGAGGTACCCCACTTTTAGACACACCCTTTCTCAAAGCTCTGTTTGTGATTAATTTCAGGCCTGGCGGTTCAAATCTGGATGGAAGGATTTGATCAAAATGAATTCATGGATTGTGGATGGTTGTGGTATTGATATGGATTGATTTAGATCAACAATTGATGCCATTGTAAATCAGATTAAATCATATTCACAATGAATTCATACCATTTACAGCGCCACAAATGATCAGTGTCAGGGTTTGCTGTGAACGAATCCCACAACTGCTTGGAAAGTGCTGGCTGATGTGGATATTTTCGGCACCTGGCCAGCCTGAAATTTTCTGGCATAGCCCGATTTATAACAGTCTTAATGGTGAAAGTGATGATAAACCACCGGATTTGGGCCGGGTATTAATTCAAACAAACTAATTATATGCCATTACATGCCCATTTGGTTGGTTAAACTATATTCCAAGGCTTTTCCCATAATTTCCCAATGATTCTCCGGACCCTGATAGGTCCTGGAATACGCCCCTGCAGGAATGGCATCTTGGAATGCATTGAGCCCAACATACTTAACCCGAGGGCCACCGAGGATAGGTAAGTGGATAGACATAGCTAGGTGAACGCGTGGATTTATGATGGATATGTCTATAGTTGGATGGCGCTATAAGCCAACTTAGAACTGGGCCCCCCTTTATGAACCTACTGAAAGTGCTTTTCTGATTTTGGGTGCAAACCATTACAATGTAAAAGGTGGCGGCCAGATCCTGCGGTTGGCAGGCTGCACATGGACGCAGTGATTTTGGCAAAGTTCATCAACGGAATGAACTTTCGCAAGTCGGTTAGGCCTGGGGCCAGAGTTTTCCAGCCCACAAATGGCCAGGGTTGGTTGTCCAAGTGTCAAGTCTGCTTCAGATCTGTAGGTGCCTGTCCTCACTGGTGGGTTGCTTCCTTAATAGAGGGGTCACCCGCGTCGAACCACTCAGAGGTAAATGATGACTAACGGTATACCAAACTGGTCCCTCTATTTCTCCAAAACGACATTCCCTTCAAGTGTTGGTCAATCATAAGCACCGACTGGCTGCATGTTCGAAGGCGCAAACGTCTTCACAACCTCCACCTGCCAGATCAAGAATCCCTTATCAAACACCCTGCCAGAAACCCTTGTTTAACAAAAAGCCCCACTTCTTGGGTGGATTTACGAGGAGGATATATTTTTCACTGTCAATCACCTCATCGTCCACCACTTGGAGGATCACCGTTCCTTAGTAACTGCTTGTGCACATAGATCTACTGGTAACATCTGATAACCAGGCTATCAAATGTTATGGGATTAAACATGGAACCATGATAAATCAGGAACTTCATGAATATTACTCCATGAGTAGTCAGGGGTATGAATCTGCTACCCTCTGGCAATTCAACAAAGCTATTGAACATGGCCCATTTATAGTTGATTTATCCATTAAAAATGGTGATTTTCCATAGTTATGTCACAGTTTACCAGAGGGTAACCCATTGGAATGATCCAAAAACCAACAGAGCTGGCCACTCGCTCTTCGCCACGAGAGCGCGCCAGTTTCATTGCGTACCGCGAGAGCTGCGCCAGCGTCATGAAGCTCTGCACGGATTCGCCCCACTTGGTGGGATCCAGGCAGCACCACCTCGGGGAATTCAGCCATATTCAACCGTTTGCTGTGGTATAGATGGCTTGTGATGGCCTTTAATATATAATATACATATATGTAATACTACATAATACTACTATAATACTATATAATAATGTATATAAGTGCATATAGGATGATGGCCTTTGATTTTGCGTTTTCCCAAAATGGTGATGGCGTCGCTAGGCAGATCTTGGTGGATCCCGTCTTCACCCTGGACGACATCTTCCCCATCGAAGCGCCCTATGGCGCGCAGATGGACTGGTTCCAAGAAAAGCCAAGCGCCTCGGCCGCCGGGTTTTGAACCATCTGACTTGAAGAGGCTGTACCGAAGTGAAATGGTTGGAACCCCTGCATTTTGGGATGTGGGAACATAGATAGATGGATGGATGAATAGATAGACAGACAGAATACAGACAGATAGCCAACAATTCATAAGTCAGATATGATCGAAGTCAAAGATATGTGCCATGGTGAGCCGCTGGTGCTCTGAAAATGGGATACAATCCCAATCCCAGTTGATAGTATATAATTCAATGCTCAATCAGTGGATTTGGAGAAGTCATGTCTCCATGTCATTCGTCGTGCGTAAACCTGGACTAGAGGATGGCTACATCCACAACAATCAGAGCATTGAGCATGCAATGGACCACAGATGTTGCTGTTTGTCGTTGTTTTTCAGCAAGCATGAATTTTCTAGTCTAGCCATCTGGATGTCAGATGTCATACCTGAATGATTGCCGTTCTGTAGGGCAAATGGATGAACCGAAATAGCTTGGTGATCCTAGGTTTGAACATCTCCATATTGACGGCTGCAAGGGGGCAAGAGACCCAAAGGCCACGGAGATGTCGCAAAGAACATGTGTAGCCGGATGGTATTTGAAGGTACAACCCGATCATCTACCCAAATTGTGGACCTCAAAACTAAACGTTAGCATCCCAGTCACCACACCAGCTTGATAGCAACCCTAAGGCGTCCCCTGACAATCTCTTCACACTTTCAACGCCCTGAGAATCATCTCACGTCGTAACTATAGGTTATAAGACATTATAACCTACAACCCCAATTCTAAGTGGACTCACCCTACTTACCCCATCTATGACCAGGGTTGCGACCTACTATATACTGCAAGTGGCAACTACCAGATGCTTCCAGTTTGAGGCATGCAAGCTGTTGAGATGGATCGGATGATTTCGTTCCTTGGCACTCGGTGTAGTGCTAGTGGAACGCTTGGCTTATGCCTGGCTGGTGGTTAGTTGCACAGGCTGTGGGTTGCTGAATCTACCCAAAATGAATAGGCAGTTGAGATTCCTGAGATGTAAATCTACCAAAGTCTTCCTAAGTCTGGGATGCTGAATTTCAATCTGACATACCCAACTGAGCAGAGGTCAAAGCCCCAATGATTGACGGTTCATTTCCATCTCATGGATTTGGGATGTGTCTGTGCCTCCAGATGACTCGCCATCTCCATTTACCATCCTGGTTGGATCAAAACCG
Organism: Symbiodinium sp. clade C Y103; assembly: GCA_003297045.1. Taxonomy (NCBI): domain Eukaryota; class Dinophyceae; order Suessiales; family Symbiodiniaceae; genus Cladocopium; species Cladocopium sp. clade C. The sequence goes on along the minus strand of BGPT01000258.1, from coordinate 176,693 downwards.
TGGAACAAAAACAATTCTTGGTCAAGTCATCATCAAATGGTGGTTTCCTAAAATGGGGTACCCAAAAATGGATGGTTTATAATGGAAAATCCTATCAAAATGGATGATTTGGGGGTACCCCTATTTTTGGGAACCTCCAAATGCCTTTCTGTCGGAGTTCGAACACCTCCCCCTTTTTTGCGGGCGATTTATGTCCGAAATCCCATGAAATCCCTTTCGATTTGCCCGGTGAAGCCTAATTTTTGTGAAGGGCTGGCGAAGAATGGCAGTGGCGACTTATATCTGGTGACCTCCCAGACATTAAAGTAGGATTACAACTTGCATAGAATATCATAGAATCACCTATCCATGAACTCTATAGTTATATCAACCATAAACATCCATCATATATATATATATATCCATTATATCATATCATACTTGACCATACTTAAGCTAGTCATAAAACCACCTGAGCTGATGGCTGGTCTGCGCCCCAGGAGAAAGTCCATGAACTTTTGGGTCAGCTTCACAGGACGACCTGATTGGGATTGAGCAAGGGCACCATGGTGATTTCAGATGTGTCTGATGATATTCAATGGGATGTTCATCAGATTTTTAAGATACATGTGAACTAACAAAAATATGGATTTCAATGGTTTTCTGCACACTGATCACTAAGATTCAATACGTTTTGACATGTTTTAACTAACCAAACTGGATTTCAATTGGTTTTCTGCCCATCAAAACATAATGATCACCCATGATGGCAGGGTTCCTGTAAATCTCATCAAATCCTACTCAGTCGACGGACACATCCCATTGAATCCCAATAGATCCCATGTTTTATCCTATGAACTCACCATGAAATTCCAATCGCCACTATAGATCCCAAGGTCATCATTAAAAAAAACAATGAATTCTCTTGCTTGTGCTTAGTAGGGAATGGGGGAATGGGATGATTATTAATGGTTATCATAGGTCATTCCCCCATTCCCTACTAAGCACCAGTAAATTCTGTTTTGTAAATCCCAAATTTCTTCCATCCAACCACATTTTTGATGCTCAGATCCCTGCAGGCGCCCCTGGTTGCACCAGCGCGCTGGAGTCCTTCAAGGTGCGACTCGAGGGACACGCCACCAGATTTCTTGGGGGATGTTTGACTCTGTTTGACCTACAGAAATGGTGACTTAACCAGCAATGATGGTGATTCAACCAGCGAAAATTGTGACTTAAGCAACAGAAATGGTGATCGAACCAACAATCAGTGTGGGGTGGAACTTGTGAACCAACCAAAATTTGTGATTGAACTCATACACAAATTTGCAAAAAGAACGAAGTATCAGAAAACTGACATATATGGCAACCTTTTTTTTTTGGGGGGGGGTTCCTTGATCACCTTGGTCCACAATGTTGATGATTTTCGATCACTCAAGTTCTGCAGGTTTTTACAAGACTTTTGGATGTCCCACCTTGGCCCAGTTGGTGATGAATGCGCGACCTCATCTGGGCATGCGGATCAGTATCACTCACCTTAGCAAGGACAGAAATGGCTGGCTTCAACTGCCGTCTTCGGTTGGGATTTTTGGGGAAATGGGCAGCGGAAATGAATGCGATAAGACAAACAGTCACAAAGAGATGTAGAGGTGAGCACTTGGCATCAGATAATGGTTTATGAATGGTTGACACATGGTTTATGAATGGCTTATCTGAATAGTTTATCTGAATAGTTTACCATATTTTTCACACTAAAGTGCTCATTTTGGGTGCTGAGTCCCGCAGTTCTGGACACATGTTTGTTAAAGTTCCGATGACATCCCCATTAAGATGGTTGGTTTGAACAGTTTGATTCCGCCACAACTGGACCTCGATTCCGCCACCAATTTTTGATCGGCAAACCTCCATAGTTGCTGTTGAACATACATGAACATACTATACAATTTTGTCGTTAAGATCTCCCATAACTTAAAGTTAGTTCACTCTCCAAGCCTGCGAAAAATCTCCACCGGATCACCACGACAAACAAGCATCTCCCAACAAAAATCGCATGAAATCCCGATTCTCATATAATGATATGATGATTCTTCTGGCTGAAATGCTCATGAAACCAGCGCTTTTTTGTTGGACTCCCCTTGAAACGCATGGCCTCACGACGTCTCGAGGAGTTCATTTGCGAAGCCCGCGCAGGCGCCAAGGTCTCCACCGAGTTGTGTCTGGGCGTTTCAGCGGCGGAGGTGATGAAAAAAGTGAGGTGATTTGATAGTGATTTGATGGTGATTCAATAGGATTTAATAGAATTTAATGGTAATTTAACAGGTTTTGATGGGATCTCATGGGATATTCATGGAGATATTTTGTGGAAAAGATTGCTGGGATGCTTTTTATGCATTTGATCTATAGAAAGATGGGGACTTGGCAAATTTTTGGGGACTTCACGCATGACTAGAAACCAGGAAAATGTGGGGAACATGGGGATGTAACCATCAGAGTCATCATCTATGACCTCAGGGTGCGACGTCAATGATGCTCAGGATTGGGGTTCTTATGGGGTACCTATCCCAAAATGTCGCAACTATGCAGGTGAGTGAATACTCTATCATACTCTATCCAAATATATAACATTGTGTGTGTATATCTAGAAATGAGAGATATCCATAGATATCCCACATCTATGGTTGATCACCACCTTGGGCAGAGCTTTCATCCCATGATTGCCAGGATCGAGGGGGGTTTTACCCAACAAGGATGGGGATTTCACAAACCAACTCGATATGACCTACGCGCGTGTGTCTGAAAATACGCTAGACATGGATAGACATGGTACTTTTAGTGGGGAACATTGTGATAAACCATGGTAAACCTCTTTGGTACGCCATTTTCTGAGAAACCCATAGCTTATCGATGCTTATCGTATTTACACGTATTCAACGATGATTAAATATATGATTGACTCATGTTAGCTAACGCCCTTGAAATTGAACATGACACTGGCTATCACTGGCTATTGAGGGGTGACTGGATCGACGCGCTTGAAGTTGTTGTTTTGTGTCAATTATCTTGATTGAATGATGCCCATGAACTTTCAAGGTTCGTTTGCTTGGGAATATGATTTAAATGCCGTTGGCAGTTCATAAGATCAAGGTAATCGAATGGGAATACTGGCCGAAAACAATTCAGATATGACGGGATATGACTCATTCTCTAAAATGACAGATACAATAGAGATGGATAAACACAGCAATCCAGAAATGGGGATTCATCCGATTGGATCCAATACACTTCAATAAACAGTTTTGCAGATTCATCAACGACAACCGGATAGTGGAGAAACGAAACCAGAGATATCAAAAGGTGGTATAGTTTATGTTTATACAAAGCATACTAGGCCTACTTACATACTCCATACATGTGTGGTTCCCCAAAACTGGAAATGAACAGTAGCAAGACATATTGTAGCAGGTCTATCAGGGAATTTCCACGGAGATAGAATGACCCAAGAAATGGACAACGTGCGGTAGCAAAACCATGTCTCCTCCAGGCACTTTGTGCACATTCCTGATGCATAGAACATGGATCTTTCAAACTCCTACTAGGTACTGCCTCTCCCAGTCATAAGTTGGTTTTTCAACCAAAGGACTGATAGACATGATATATCATCATATATCATATATCTAGCTTCAATTCTGGTTCTACTAGTTGTAAACCAACTTGCCATAGCCATTTATCGCACCACCTGGTACCAGCGGTTTCTGAAACATCACTTGGTGGCAACCTTTCTGCTTCGTGCTATCACCGTCACCTCTTCCTGCAACGAGGCTCTTCATCTGCAAGTGACCTGGTGCGGGGTGAGTTCGTCGGTGGCTGGGAGTTTCCGCCAAGGGGAAAATATCTATCATCCCTGCAACAAGCACAGGTTCGAAGAATGAAGTCTTCAAAGATCTGTCACATATTGAACATGGGAGGTAAACAAACTCTTCCCATGTTTTGCTTTTCAGGTGGGGCCATTGTACCATGTTTCAATCCAGCTTCTAATACTTAACCCAGCCATTTAGCCTTCAATAGGGAAGAAGTCAGACATGAAGAATAGAAAGGATACCGAGTAGCGAAGTCTATAGGCAAGAGATGGGGATGAGACAAAACCTATGAAGTATCAATATCTGATATCATCTTGGGGTTGATGGATATGATTTTTTATCCAGCACTGCGCACAGAACACCAGACTACCATGTTTGGATCATATTGGATCCATAGCCGATACCAACAAAGGAACCAGAAAGCAATGCAGATCAGCAGTTCTCCCCAACTCAGAATCTCTCCATTCGGAACAAGATGGAAGAGGAAGAAGTTCAGGATGGCAGTAGTGCAACACAATGCAAGAACATGCAAGAAATCAATGCGCATCCCTCTTGAGCAGTGTTCATACCCATGAATCAAATGTGATTGTGTCACCGCAAGGCCAACTCTCCTCATCAGCGGTACTATAGGTTTCTATACCGCTTCGCCTCGAACCGTTCGAGTCAGATGAAGTTTCCGTTTCAATAGTGTTCCGAATGAGGTGTTCGAAACTTGAAGACCTTAGGGGTTTATATGCTATGCAAAACCAGTTCAGCCGTACCGGTTGCAAAAGCTACACATTGGCATTGCTTCCTCAACTAGATTGCTCAAGATTTCATGCTGCTGCACCCTTTTCCAACCTTCATTTTTTTTTTTGAAAGTGGGGATGGACCAAAGCCAATTATTCCAGGTTTTGGGGCGATGAATATCCATAAATCCCAGCTATTTTGGGTTCCGCACATTACCAGCCATGACCCATAGCCTCAAAACGCCGTCACCAAGCCCGACCGGGACCTGAGAAATTCCTTGGAGATTTTCCAAAGAGGCCGAAATAGGTTGCATCCTTTCACTGGAAATCAGTTATCTGAAATCCTATCTTTGGATGGAGATATTTGGTCCCTTCAAGTGCAATGCTGGCTTTTTTTGTTCGCGCTGTTTTGGCTCCTTGAAGGTACATTAAGGACCGCTTTTCACTCTATCTGGCTGGAATTGAGAAGGCCGCTCGGTAGTATCACGGTGGGCTAAAGCTAGGGGCTGGGTTTGAGGAGATTTGCATAATGGATAGAGAATTTTCCAGAAAAAATCTGCTACTGTTGTGCCCATTACTACTTTTTTCTTTTTCTCGAATTGATTGTTGATAGGAATTCCTGATAATAGTGCGATGACCCATATTGTGTCTCCAAATGCAACACCGTTCAATTCCCTCATTTTTTAAGCTGTGCCATGGGCCTGCATGTCTCTTTTGGAGCACACTTGTCGTAGGGAGCATCTTGCAACCGCGAATCCGCGAATGTATGTACCCACATGTATATATATATATAGATATGTATAATTATGTATAATTATGTATAATTATGTATAATTATGTACATATATATATGATGATATAATAGTTATATATATATATACATATATATATATATATCTACATATATATATATATACATACACACAAATATGTATCTACATGAGTCCAATGAGAGTGTACAAGCGATTGGTCATCCCCCTTCCCTTTTGATACAACGGCACTTTTTTTTGTAAAACACTTCTGCAGATTTATTCGTGCTGTACATTACATGTTTGTCCATGGAATCAAATTTACAATGTTTTACAATATCATAATATGTGCTTAGACTAGATGATGCCCTATTCCATCCAATGCTTTAAATAAACTATGATCATTTATTACTGGTAGATCATCAATTAACTCGTCATTGTAATTGAGTTTCAATGATCACCAGCATTTCTTGATTCTGGCTGATGATGTTCCCAGGTGCCGAAGGAGATTCCGCCCTGGGCGCTGGATGCGTCTCGGCAGTAAAATCCTTGGGGACGGATTGTTTTTGAGGCAGCCAAGAGTTTTTTTTGCAATGCTCAATCAGTAAAATAGGGACGCAGTCAACAATGCAAAAGGAATTGTCAAAAATAACTGGTGCTGAGTCAAAACCAAAGGACCTTGGAACCAGAGATTGTGCTTTTTTTTTTTGTGGGACGACATCTAATTTCAGGAAGTACCATAGCAAATTTCGTGGTGTCAATCTTAGTCTTCTGTTGAAGTATATCCCTCCCATTTCTTGGTCCTCAATAGTGACTAACGAAGATGTGACAAGTTGACTGAGCAAGCAATTTTGCCAACATCTCCTATTGACATGGATTTCCAGGCGGTTCGTGCCGAACTTAACTTACCCTCGCCCAATTTAACTCATCCAGCCGCGTGGGTTACATGGGGATACCATCCTGCTACATAATGTAATATGGAGTATTACTAAATACTGTACCCCCTAAGAAAACGTGATTTAGCAGTGGATGTCTTCACTTTGGCGGCCAATATACTATGAGGGGTATTGATATTAGGAGGATGGGATTGCCTGTAGTTGGCCCATCTTTGGCTCAAATGTACACAATTACTATTCGTATAAATCCTGGGAACAAAATCCATAAATTATTGGGGACCACCACTACCTATAGTACCTATTCATGATTATCATGACTGATACTTCACTAGGAAGATTTATGGGTTGCTTGTTTCGTTTTAGCAAACATATGGGTTTGTTGTCTGAAATAGGGTACCCAAAGGTCCACTGGTTCATCATGATGTTACAGTTGTTCAAGCAATGGCCATAAAATGACCCCTATGATCCAATGTGGGCCTCCCGTGATAGCCATAGTTCTCCCCAAAAAGATAGAAAAATACAATCCTACTAAAATAGTGGCAATCTACCTTTCTATCTTTTTGGGATTGATTATCATATAATTGCTGAAGGTGATGTTTTCTTTGTCCATCGGTCAATCTACCATTTGGGGATTTGTCTGGGATTATGTCTCTATTTACCGATGGGGGTTACTTGAGCAAATCCAACTGAAATCCCACCAAACAATCCTGATAATCAGTGATGCTCTGAACCTCTTCTATTCTTTTGGGAGAGATATGGAAAGATCATAGGTGTTTTTGTTTCACTCCAATGACGGTGACGACCCTTGGCCAACCACTCAGGTGGTCTCCACCAATGCCTCAACGGCCATTGGCTCCAAAGCCGTGCCGAGCGCCCCGGTGGACACCGAAAAAAAAGACTTTTTCTATTTCTTATGTTAAGATACTGTGGATGGAAGAAGTCCTGTGCCAGTTGATAAGTGGTTTATCCCATTATTTATAGGGTTTCAACGATCCAAGGTGGTGCAGGATTTCTTCCATCCACAGTATGTGTATGTATGTACATACTTAGATTTGGGGTCTGAACCATTTTGACCAAGAACACATCATATGGTGATTGGACATGATTTGACTAATTTCAAGTAATTACCCGTTGTTTGACCCAGTCACTAGTCACTGACCCATGGCAAAGGGTGTTCATGAAGACTAATAAAGACAGTTGTTTCATCAAAACTTGTATTAGTTTCCACCTATGTCTATCTGGAAAGATTGAACCTGTGTTTTTCTTGCTACAAGTAGGCATGTTTCATCATTTTTTCCCACTTTTTCTGGATGTGCAAGGCCCGGGAAACTGCAGATTTGCTGGTCATGTTTAATGTGTAGTAAATCTCCTCATCTCATGACTTGACCCTTTTTTTTCTGGTGAAATCTTCTTTTTAGACTAGTGAAGTGAAAACAGTCCTTTTGGATGCTTTTATCTTTCTTTTGTTCGTTAACCCCCCCAAAAAGGTTACATCATATAGAGGTTTCCTGAAACGGGGGTACCTCTAAATCATCCATTTTAGTAGGGTTTTCCCTTATGAATCATCAATTTTGGGGTATACCCATTTATGGAAACCTCCATATTAAATCACGATTTCTTTGGTGAAATCCTGACTTGTCAGGCGTTGATTCGCCGGCGGGGAGAGTGGCTCTGCAGCAGTGGTGCTTGGCCAGTTGTGGCAAATTTCCAGTTGTGAATTCGATCGTGTTATAGTATGTTATAGTATGACAGTAATTTCCAGTTCTGAATTCGTTAATTACCAGTTGTAGAAAGCCCCAGAAAGATAGATGTCACTACTATTTCGTTGCAAAGCCCTACGTTTGCCTGCGGTCCATGCCGGCGTAATAATCCTTTGACATGCTCAAATCCCTGCGTAGGGCCAGCCTTGTTGACAACAAACCGTTAACCTAAAAGTATAAAACCCTAAAACTACCCTAAAACCAGAAAACCTAAAGCCCTAAAGAACTCAAAACCCTAGATCCTGAAAGCCTAGAGTCAAAATCACTGTGTATAGCCAGTGTTATTCTCCAATCCTCTGGTGACAAGTACATAGGGGGATATGATGAGCGTAGGCGAATGTGGGGTTTTGAGGGTTCTATGTTTAGTACTTGTTTAGTGCTTGTGCAGCAATGTACCACTACTGTGGATGGAAGAAATCCTGCGCCAGTTGGTAAGTATCGGTAACTATGAAACAAAGTAAATCATGGGATTACTTGTCAGGATAAACAATCTACAGGCGCAGAATCTCTTCCATGCACAGTATTTTACCGTGATGATGTTTCCACTATTTCGCCACTATAAAGAGTAGTTAAGAGCAATTTTTACATATGTTTACCGCTCAGTAGTTTGTCAGCACTTGATGCGTTTCCGAGGCCCGGAATTTCGATGCACTGGAGACGGTGCAAGAAGCAGCAGAGGTGCATTTCCAGGGTGAACTGAAATCAGTTCTTGGGAAAGATGGGGGGGAACTATGACCACTCCAAAATCGGTGGATTGCTGGGATTTTAAATGATTTAAGACAATTGATTGAGGCTGGGCAAACGTCATTTTTCTTGGAGATTGAATTGCAAGCAACATATGATTTTTGACTCTGAAAAACGGACTTTTTGACCAATGAGAACCTGGGTAAACTGTAGCCACCTTACCCAGCAAGCCTCACAAATGATGGTTTATATTTCAGTGGAGTCATTCCAAAAATGGCATTGTAGTTTAATCAATTATTATTATTACTATTATTGTTATTATTATTAGTGTTATTATTATTATTGTTATTACTATTATTGTTAATTGATATTTTTATTGTTATTATTATTATTATATTCGTATTTTTCCAGATTTGGTGAAAGTTTGATTAACACAAAAGAGTTGGGTACGGTACGGGTTAAGTGCGTATGGGACCCAAGCCAGGGCGCGATGTTTTGATTTTCCATCCCCCCACCTAACAGCTTGACCCGCAACAAAACATCCATCCAATGTTTGGGAAAATCTAAGGTCTTCCAACGTCAACTCACGGTAGGATCTATGTTGCTTAGGGGATGGTATTGGATACATGAAATAGGTTGGTTGGTGGGCTTAAATATCATCAAGTCCAGGTCTTGATTGAAGTTTATGGGATGATGCACAGGTCATGTAACTGTTGCCGCTTTTTGGGATGGACAACGCAAGCAGCGAATCCAACATAGCTATTGAAAAAAGCCCTGGTTTGTAGAGGAAGTACGCGTGAAACATGGTGGTTTTCCAATATAGCTATAGTTAGATTACCAGATGGCCGTTTTGAGGAGCCCTTTACGGGATACTGAAACCATCAAGCAGAAAACAGATGTCTACACTTCCAGACCCTTCCACAATCAAATCATGATATTTGGATATATTTGGAATTATGTGGAGAATTCAAATTTCATCAAGTTTCCAATGATAAACATTTACGAATTCAAGTCCCAAATTACCAACATGTTCATACTGAAATTGCATATTGTTTCATGACAACCGCTCTGTATAACCACACCATGTTTTTCCCTTTTGTCAAACAAACAGAAAGTACTGTACGTTTTCCCTCCAGGATATCTTGGATGCGATCATCACGTCTACAGTATATTTTACTCGCTTATAACGATATATTTACTAGTGTTCCTATTATTAATATCTCTATATAATATATATATATATATACATACACATTTATAAATATATGTATATATATATATACATATATATATATATGTATCTATATATTGTGTGGATTGTAGTCATACATTTTCGGTTTATAACCTCGAAAACAGCTCATCTGTCAAACACGTCGCCAGGTCCCCTGATCCCTTGCCAGGTGCTCTCGCGGCACACCACCGCCGAGAACTTTTTCCCCGCCTCCAAGCGGCGTGAGTCGGCCCTGAAGGATATCCCCGAGGCGCCGGAACTTGCTGCGGAAGGGAGATGATATGGGACATGTGTATATATATATATATGACAAGTATATCTATCTACATCCATATCATTCCATATATATATATATATACTATTTATATATATAATATATACAGGTATATCGTGTATATGCATGTGTATATATGTATGTCATATGTTGAAGAAACAATAGATAGAAGGAGAAGATGATGGGATCCACAATGCCGGTTGGGGGATTTCCCATTGCCACCTTTGAGGGGCCCGGAGGGTATGCCCAACTTAAATTGAAGATGGCAGCAGGATGGTGGACATCAATACACTTTATGTGCCAAATTCAATGTACAAGCTAATGTGAAGCAATTGTGGGTGAATATATAGAAAGCAACCATCATCTACGCTGCTGGTAGTTGAGGTATATGAATAATTTTAGGTTTTCTTGCGTATATGCTTGGTATCCACCACAATCTGCTTATGAATGACGAGGGTTATAAACAAATGATCTGAGATATGGTTATTTGCCACGCATGATTCGAAGCGTGAGTCAATAAGGGCGGTGTATCACCATTAACGCTGATGTCCACGCTGGGTTTACTTTTAGTTTGAAAATGAGGGTTACCCTAATGGCCATATTAACTATAAATGGGAGAATTTTCATTGCCACATTTGATTACCGGAGGGTATTTGCCCTGACTTCATGAGGATATTGTAGGTTCAGTAGACTTTCAAATTCCTAAAGCCTGCTGGCAGCTGGTTTGAACATTTACGTAGATGCTCAATCAACAATGTCAGGGCATGGTCTTCAAATCCATGGCTTTGTCTTGGTACAGAAAGGGAACTTTGGTGACTTTGGGGCGCAAATTTGAGACACATACATAAAAAGGGTGAACTGACGCACGCAGGCCGATTTGGTGCTTCAAAAAGTTCTTTCGTTTCGACATGTTTCCACCCCAAATTAGTTAATTATATGATATACAAACGCATAGTAGCTGCCAACCCGATAATTTGAAGAATGGTTTCTTGGGTCCAGAGGATACAAGGGGTTAAATCGCTCTTGCCTCCCAGATCTACGTAGGGATCCTCAGAGCCCCTTCTTAGCATCACCTTAGAGGGTAAGTTCACCACTTTAGTCCCCAAAATTGTACCCTCTGGTAAACTAACATAGCTATTGAAAATTGTCATTTATAGTTGATTTTCCCATTAAAAATGGTGATTTTCCATAGTTATGTTAGTTTACCAGAGGGTAACTACTATGGAAAATGCTGATGAAATGGGAAGAATGTCAGACCTGATCGGTGCCATGGTCAGGAGCCGATCCAGGAACGTGTCGTGGCGCCCAAGAAGAATTTGCCAAAGTTGGCGTCTCTTGGTGAAATGGTGAAGTGGTGAAGTACCCAGGAGTGGATTTCTGGGGTAGTTCACCCTTGAAATAACTGGACATTGCTCCTACCCTTCAAGGAAACCTGGCTGGGAAAGCCCCAACTGGGGTGATTTTTCAATAGAAATGGTAGCCTGCAAGAATGGGGGTATGACACTAATATGAATGACTATCATATGACTCAGAAGTGAGGGTTACATAAATCACATACCCTCCGCTAATCAACTGTGGCAATGGGAATCCCCTGAACATGGAGGTTTTAACGGGAAACTCAACTGTAAATGGGAGATTTTCCAGCTAGCCATGTTTGATGACACCGGAGGGTAAATATCACAGAGATACTTCCTGGTGATGAAAGTGGAGCCCGGTGTCCCACATCAAAATCAGCCAATCAGTTTGACTGAGACTTTCTGTAGCTGCGCATCACAAAATTACTGGGTCTGCATGGATCTGCAGATTTTCTTGTGAAATTATGTAAAGGTAATTGCAAAGTTCGTTGTAGTGTTGAGAATGTAGATCATGTTCAATCTCCTGGGTTCGTGGTTGCATCCGAAAAAATCACTTGTTGCGGGCAAGCTCCTTGATCATCAGCTCAGAGTTCATCGATCCGGGGCTGACATACTTGTAGCATGGTGTAAGCCGGGTAAGCCAATGACCTAATCCCCTACCCCAAAATCATCAAAACCGCCACGTGGGTGGTACGTACCATGCGTCATACTCCATTTTCAGACACATCCATTCGCATCCTGGTGTATCTTATCATCCCACGGTATCACCACAAAGTGGTTGGTTTATGTTGGGTGTATAATGGTGTAAACATGTGTATACATGTTTGTACCCCATGATTGTTGACTTTTACGAAGCCATGTAGATTTCAGCCACTGGCTCAGCCAACATCGCCACAGTGACCAACAGGAACTCCCATTTGGAAGGGTAAACCACCTGATTATTATACATTATCTAAAATGATGTAGTATTATTTACACATGCTATCATGTATATATATATATATATATATCATATTATGATCATACACATCACTTGTTTTATGGAAACTTCCCCCAGTGCCCTCCAGGTCCCACCATTTTCTTTTCGCCCTCAGGGCCCTCAGAGACGTCTCTGGCGATCAGCCTGGTCCTTGGGTCGGGTAGAACTTTACTTCTTCCGTTTAGACTTGCACTTTCAACATCCATTGTTGACAATCGACAATAATTGATAATGATTTTTGATGATTGATGATAATTGGTTACAATTGATGATGATTGATAATTGATGATGATTGATGACAGTTGAAGATAGTGTTTGAGGACTGATGACGACTGATGGTAATTGATGATGAATGATGATACCTGATGATGATTTATGATAATTGATCATTATCGATGACAATTAATGATGGATGATAATTGATGATTGATGATGATATGTTCAACTCGAGCAGTGTTCAAAACCCCAACCCCCTGTTCCTGTTGGTTGATGATTTTGACGACTAGCTTTGGGGTTATGCTAGCTATGGAAGATATCGGTCATTATCACACAATGTTGTTGCTCAAAAAGTGGGAGGTCAGACCAAATCCAGCACTTTCTACAACCGCACTTGATTGATAGTCAAAAACCGGACCACATTTATTGGTTGAAACATCTTTTTGATCTTTTTGGCAGTGGCATTGTGGTATCACGCAGATCACTGTCAGCATTCAAACTGATAGACACCTATACAGTCGTCTCAAAAGAGTTTCAAACAGTGGCAACCAAATTCCATCCGGGTGTGTCTGAAAGTTTGGGTATACTCCCCAAAATTGCTGTTTTAATTGGCGGAAAATGCTGATTAGACAGTGAATTTAGAGGTGCCCAATTCTCAAACAAATCCAGTTCAGGGATATTCAAATCCATGTGGGTTGCAAGCTGTGTCCCATTTGTTTAATGTTTCACTCTTTTTCAGGACCAACAGTTTTCAACCAAGACATAAATACAGAAGTACCCATCCAAAAAGGAATCACCAGTGGCTTCCCAAGAGTCATTGACTGCAGAATGATGGCTTTGTAAGCCATGAGTTTCCAGTAAATGGATCTGTTTTGCTAGTTCTATACCCATATGTGCCATGATCAAGACAGGGGATTGTTATAGTATCTCATTCTATATATAGAAGAGGGTTTCCATACCCATTATCAGGATTCCCCATTCTTGACCTTTCTGCCTGCATTGTCTCAGGCGAGGACTTTCAGGATTCGAGGCTTTGCGGCAAACCATGAGGACAAGATGACGACATGGTCATGTTTTTGGATTGGGTTCAGGCATGGGTTTGTTCAAACATGTTGCAGCCCCCCAGTTTCCCTCCAGGAATCAAACGTGGCAATGGAGAATCCCCTATAAATGGAGGTTTCAATTGGAAAAATCATCTAAAAAATGAGGGATTTTCCATTGCCACGTTTGGTTACTAGAGGGTACAAGGTCGATGGATTATTAGTTATTGGCAGCTATTGGCGTTCCTTTCCATTAGTATACCAATTGGTGCATAAATCACCGGTCATTTGTAGCATGAACCCATCCGTTTTTGTGGCCAATCATTTTGACCCATATCTATCAATGTGAGATTGAACCTTTGAATCATCCAAAACATAATGACAAAAATCACGAACCTTTCTGATTTACTTCTGTTCTTATTTTGAACATTATTTTTGCCTATGTTGGGCTCCAACATTTCTGTTTTTCCCGAATGCGTAGCGGAGGGTTCTCGTTTTACCTTGGGGGTCTGGGGGTTGAGCTGTGTTCGTTTCTTGCCGTCTTGACGTTCGCCTGACGTCCTCCAACCGCCCTCGTGGCCGCCGTATGGCCGTGCCTATGGGGAAAGCTGCAAAGGTGGTCATTTTTGGAGGTTTCAAACGTGTCGAAAGGTCGTTTCGTGTGGCCAGCGTGGCACTTTATCTCCTACATTGACTTCCTTCCCCCCACACTGTTTGGGGCCTCTTGGCGGTGTACTTTGACTTCATCTTGGTTTGGGGCTGGTGGGGTGCTATTGCCTTCCGGGGACGACATTAATTAAGTCCAAAGCGGATAGCCAAGGTGCCGTATAGTCCTGATGCCCGGCGTTTACCGCGATCATGGACAACCGCTCATCCAGCGAGGCGAGTCCAGAAAAATGGTCATTGTCCACATCATCGCCGTCCGCGACATTTGCCAAAGGAAGCTGCAAGGCCTTCACTGTAAGAACATGCAAGAGCTGACTGAACTGTAAGAGGACCGGCTTGTTCTAAGGTTGGGTCCGGTTCAATCTAAACATATTAGTTAAATCAGATTTGATTTACGTTTGAACATGCAAAATCTGCTGACATATAAACTTACAGCATTTGAGGTTTTGGATTTCCTGCAACAAATGTACTTGACCACTGGGTAGGAGTGTGCCTCCTGAGGTCAACGGAGGCAGCCATGCCATCGGTTGGCGTGCCAGGTGCGATGAGATGGCCAAGCGATGATTTTCATGTCCGGTGTCACCACCTGCTCATCGTAATTGGCAAGTCCTCAGCCTCATGACTATGAGCTGTGATTTACATAAATCACTTGTCACTACCACTATTTCTCCGTCCAATCTTGGTATGGTATCATCATGTTTGTCTTGCAAACATCTTCTTGTTGATGGATTTACCTTGGTTCAAGTACCCATGTCCGGTATGGTTCACCTCATTTTGTTGGTTTCAAATCTCTCAAATTTGTCAGTGTTGGCTTCTGGTCTCACAGCAGTTAACATCATCATTCCTCCCTGAGATCAACATCAAACTCCTACATGTAATTTATTTCAGTGATTTTCCCCAGATGTTGTAGCTTCCCTTTTGAAAACTTTGGCTACCCTGGGATCGTCCTGCTGACTGACTGCAGGAGTTTGTGATTCTGGGCCGTGTGCGCCTCCAGCTTCCGTGAAGCCATGTGCATTGCTTCCGAGGTCACTGGGGGCGAAATCGCAGCACAGGGTGACTTCAAACTTCCAGATTTGAAAAGATGGTTCAGAGAAAGATGGTTTAGATCGTTTAGCGAAACAATAGAGGTTCAGATGGTTTCAATCATTTTGGAACATGTTAGATCATTTCAATCACGTTAGACCCTTGGCACCATGTTGAACATAGACGTTCTAAGTATTTTCAAGTCTTGAGGAGATAAGGATGCTCACCTGGGATGGGAAAAAGTCTCAACCCCAAGAGCATCCAATAGGCCCCATCAATAGCCAGGTCTGTGGCCGACTCGAATCGACTCCGTGAGAAGGGGAAGATCTTTCCAAATGTCAAGAAATAACCATGACATCCATCAAACTTATTATGGGATTTTTTTTTCCTATTCCACCAAGGAAAACATGGGAGCCAACCGATTTCTTTTGTTGTAGCTTCGTTTTGTCGTACAAATATGTTCAGAGGATATTCGCAGATGTATGACGGCCAAGAATAGGGACCAGAATTTTGCCGTCAAAGAATTTGAAATGTAGATCTGCATCGCAGGCGTTTTGGCTGTTGCATGACCATGGTGGCTCAATACTCATTGCTCATTCGATTGATTGGAACAACTATACCATTAATTAATTACCAGTTTTTCAGGTTTTTTCACCAGATCCGTAGAATCTGTAGACCGACCTCCCTTTCCAGGCAAAGCTTTCGGGGGAACTTTGCAGTTCAACCCAACATGTCCAGTAGCACCACAATTATGGAAACTGGTAACTTGGACCTCCAGACTCTTCTCAGAAAAGGCACACCGCCGCCAGGCGCCCGCAGTTGCATGTGGTGCCACGGGATCTTCGGCGCCGACCGCGTCGACCTCAGGGGTGAGCTGGCCACGGATGTTCGTCGTTTTTTACGATTCATCAATGATTCACAGTGATTCAATGAGATTCATTCAGTTTTCAAAGGGTAAGCAATTTGATCTCTGCAATTGGAGGTAGGTCGGAGATAGGTCGGAGATAGACTCTAATAGACTGATAGCTATCCAGTTTTGACACATACTGTCACATGGGTCACATATTACCCAATATAGTGGGCGCTGTGGTGAATCGAATTTTGTAACCTTCAGATCCGACACTGCAGGTTGTTCTAAGGCTTGTGACGCCAAGGTAGATGTCACACTGGTAAGGTGTAGCTTTTCATCGAAGTGCAATAAAACACATCATTTTTTTTGGAGCGAAAGTCGTGTCGCTTTTGCATGATACTGCAGCATGGCATTTTTGGCCAATCCGTAGATGAATATACATGATGTATCTTGTGGATAGAGTACCTTCAGTCCCTGATCTGCATACCATTCAAGACCGACCTGGTGTCTTTGTGTCTAATGCTTTCTGAGCCAAGCTGCCGATTCTTAGGTGGCATCGACAGATCGAGGGCATGTAATGCTCAGTGGGCGCTTCAACAGTGATGCGATTCTTGTCTGAGGAGACACCGGAGACGGATCAGCAGGTATGACATGCCTCTTTGGGGTTAAGTCGGACCTGCTTTGGACAGCTGTTAGAAGGTGAATGTGCAACAGTTCCCCTGGTCGACGGGTGGCTGAGGATCATTGCGTACATGAAGGAAGTGAAGAGTCAGATGGAGGCAAGACACGTCCCTGTGTTCATGGTTGATGCGTCAGTTGGCCAAAGTTTTGGCCACATGACGCGTGAAGGATTGTGCCGTGCC
This sequence comes from Symbiodinium sp. clade C Y103, assembly GCA_003297045.1. NCBI lineage: Eukaryota > Dinophyceae > Suessiales > Symbiodiniaceae > Cladocopium > Cladocopium sp. clade C. The sequence goes on along the minus strand of BGPT01000258.1, from coordinate 159,543 downwards.
AAAGGCATGGTAGCTTTCTGTACCTCGGAGTATGGTGCATACACTGGTGTGGGCTACGAAACTTTCCATGAGCTGGAATTCGCTCATGAGAACGAGTTGTTTCCAATCAGGCTTTGCGAACTGTGGCCACCGGCACCACAGAACAACGAACGAGGCACCCATCAAAATAGATTGGTGATCAAGAAAAGCCTCGTATTCGAAGAAGATCGGCAGGTGGGCATTGCCGTCAAGAATGTGAAATGAAATCAAAAAAAACGCAGGTACTTTGTTGTTGTCGAAAACATTTTTTTTGAAATTGCGATGTTCCTTTTGGATTGGCCTGGGCCTAAGAAAAACAGATCCTACCAAATCAGAAAATCGATTCCAAAACTTGTGAGAAACGCAGCATTGTGGTGACTTGGCGGGGTCCTTTGTCCAGAAAAAAACCGTTTGGCGCAATCCCAACGGAACAACTTCTCCGTTGGGATTGCTCTGAGCTATTGCGTGGCAGAGAAATGGTGCTCCAGAGATTTCCTGGAATTTGTTATTGTCAAGATTTGTCAAGTATGTGAAATGAAACCCGGGCACACTAATGTCGAGTAAAAAGATGCGAGGGCATTCAAAATTCAGTCATGGGAATGTCTCTCGAAATTTTGGGGCCTCAAGCCGATGTTTTTAATGGAACTCACCGTCAAGTATTAGGTCCAAAGTAAAACAAACTTTCCTTTGGAAAAGGTCCTCAGCATGAAAGGCGTCCTTGTCTGTCCGGTCTGCGTGCGCGCGCGTAGAGCAGGCATTCTTGACTAGGACCTCTTCTGATCTTGTTGTAAGTTGCTGTCGCGTATGTGTCAACTGACCCCCAGGTACTTGTGAGATGGCCGTGGCCACGGCCACTGCCACAACCACCAACAGCAACAGCAACAGCAACAGCAACAGCAACAGCAACAGCAACAGCAGCAGCAATACAACAACACAACAACACAACACGTCACAACGCAACACAACACGTCACAACGCAACACAACGCAACACAACACAACATAACACAACACAACACAAGACAACACAGGACAGGACAGGACAGCACAGCACAGCACAGTACAACATAACGCAACGCAAAGCAACACAACACAACACAAGACAACACAGGACAGGACAGGACAGCACAGCACAGCACAGTACAACATAACGCAACGCAAAGCAACACAACACAACACAACACAACACAACACAACACAACACAACACAACATAACACAACACAACACAACACAAGACAACACAGGACAGGACAGGACAGCACAGCACAGCACAGTACAACATAACGCAACGCAAAGCAACACAACACAANCACAACACAACACAACACAACACAACACAACACAACACAACACAACACAACACAACACAACACAACACAACACAACACAACACAACACAACACAACACAACA
>BGPT01000258.1:148055-158034 GCA_003297045.1 Symbiodinium sp. clade C Y103 | reverse complement strand
ACACAACACAACACAACACAACACAACACAACACAACACAACACAACACAACACAACACAACACAACACAACACAACACAACACAACACAACACCACCGACGACGACGATGACGACCGCGACCACGACCACGACCACGACCACGACAACGACAACGACAACGACAACGACAACAACAACAACAACAACAGCAGCGACTGCGACAGCAACAGCAACAGCAACAACAACAACAACAACAACAACATCATCATCATCATCACCATTACCATTGAAAAGTGTAGTGTTTCGCCACGTTCAGCAGAATAAATTCGGGTAAAACACGCATTCCTGTAGCATGCCTTCGTCCCCGTTTTGGAGCCCCAAATTGTGTCACCAATGGAATCCAAAGAGGTATGAGTTCAATGACCACTGCAAGAATATCTCTCGGGTTGCGTTAGCCTTAATCCGTGGCTCCAACCATAGATGGGTTGAATTCACTAATGCAGCACTGAAACCTTCCTTTAGGAATACAGTTTGCTAAGCACTGAAGCCGTCCAGCGCAGGTCACGGGGTTAATACAACTCTGCTGCAAATCGGACTTTGGCTCGAGACGCCACTAGAAAAGGTGAATTCGGGTAAAACACACATTCCTGTAGCATGCCTTCGTCCCCGTTTTGGAGCTCCAAATTGTGTCAACAATGGAAGCCAAAGAGGTATGAATTCAATGACCACTGCAAGAATATCTCTCGGGTTGCGTTGGCCTTAATTCGTGGCTCCAACCATAGATGGGTTGAATTCACTAGTGCTGCACTGAAACCTTCCTTTAGGAATACAGTTTGCTAAGCACTGAAGCCGTCCAGCACAGGTCACGGGGTTAATACAACTCTGCTTCAAATCGGACTTTGGCTCGAGACGCCACTAGAAAAGGTGAATTCGGGTAAAACACGCATTCCTGTAGCATGCCTTCGTCCCCGTTTTGGAGCCCCAAATTGTGTCACCAATGGAATCCAAAGAGGTATGAATTCAATGACCGCTGCAAGAATATCTCTCGGGTTGCGTTAGCCTTAATCCGTGGCTCCAACCATAGATGGGTTTAATTCACTAATGCAGCACTGAAACCTTCCTTTAGGAATACAGTTTGCTAAGCACTGAAGCCGTCCAGCACAGGTCACGGGGTTAATACAACTCTGCTGCAAATCGGACTTTGGCTCGAGACGCCACTAGAAAAGGTGAATTCGGCGCATTCCTGTAGCATGCCTTCGTCCCCGTTTTGGAGCCCCAAATTGTGTCACCAATGGAAGCCAAAGAGGTATGAATTCAATGACCACTGCAAGAATATCTCTCGGGTTGCGTTAGCCTTAATCCGTGGCTCCAACCATAGATGGGTTGAATTCACTAATGCTGCACTGAAACCTTCCTTTAGGAATACAGTTTGCTAAGCACTGAAGTGCCCAAGCCGATCATCTGGCCCAAACATCGTTGGTTATCGCAACTTGAAACGCTTCGATTTGCGATTTGGGCGGAATTTGATCAATGTCGTATGAGGCAGAGAATGGAAAAGAGTTAAAAGATGTTAAAAGTACCCAAGTGCCTTTTGGCGCATCAAGATGATAGGATCGCAAACAAAGGATTTCCATTGTTTTAATGGGGACTGTGAGTCTAAACCAATTGCTTTTGACATAGTGCCCAGCGTTGTTTTTCGCAGCTCAACGGTTGAAGCCAAATAATAATACAGCAATCACAGGAAACTCGCAGATCAGTTAGCAAGAAACGGTGTACAGTGTACATGTGAAGGCAGCAGATTTTACCAGTCACCGCATTGAAGGGCCAGAGGCAAGATTCAAAAACACAGCCCAAAGATCGCATATGATCCCAGTGCAACAAGTCACTCAGCGACAATTGCCATTCCTTCCGTTGGTTGCTTGGTGTCGCTCACAGTACGCCGTTTATGCCTCAGCTGCCTGATGTTTTGGACAACAAACCAATCATCGAAGCCTGCTGGGTTCTTCCAATGTTTAGTCGGGGAATCTCCAGCCGTTTGTTTTCAGGAACCAACCGTACACCGCATTCAAGAGTCACACCAGTTTCTTGTCAAGTTTCAGGACTTTTACCATCACTTGCACCAACGATGTTGTGGCTCACTTGTGAGGTTGAGCCTCCGGTCCCACGGATCTCCTTGAAGGATTCTGAAGGATTGGCGCGGACTGGGCCGAGGTTTCTGAGAGCTTTGATAGACACCAGTGACTTAGGAAACTTGTTTTTTTGGCACATGGGGAGCTAGCTCATGGGTTGAGATATCCAAAAAATTAGCACTGATGAGGTGACCGGTCGGTCGACATCTGCGAATCTTCTGGCGAAGCTGGGGGAAAGCTCATTTTTCGTATAGGCTCCTATCTTTAAGGTATCTCAGGTGAAGCCGTACCTTACAAGCACAATCGAATGGGAAATAGGTCACGTGACAGGTTTTTCCCATCAAAATCAAATTGAAATCTTGTATTCATCTCTTCATCACGAAGTTTTACAGAAACCGGTCGAAATTCATTGAAACACAGTTCTGTGTCAGTTCTGTGTCCATTTTCCCTTTTCCTCTCTTTTTGGTATTAAGGTTTAGCATGTTTCATGTTCTGTTTAAATTTGTTGGCTTGATATGTGACGTCACCCAAAATCCCACTAGGATGGGTAGCGGCAGTTCCTCAGCGTATCAGCTGACTAAAGAGGAGGCAGGGTCGAGCTGGGACCTTCGCCGAGTCGGCCAATGAAAACCCGGGGATTTCAGTAAGAAAAGCATAGGACATGGAATTGTTCAATCAATGGCTGGAAAAGTTTTGAACCAAATGGGTTGATGGTTAACCAATGGAATTGAGATTTCGTAGTTTTTTTCCATGTAGTCTTTCACAAAAATCGGGATGAAATTTCCGTACCTTCATGGAGATGAAACTTGATTTCGCTGAGATTCAATGGGAAGTCTCTGATCTTTGTCTCATTGGATTTTAGGCCTTTCCTGGTCATTCCATAATTATTTTCAGGGCAAATTTCACGTCGTCTTATTCCGGGCACGCAATTCTCAACGGATTGGTTTAAAGGTAAATTTACAGGAACCCCTTAAGTTTCATGGGAAAAACTCGGTATCCTGTAGATTTTCCAGGCACCTGTTCCAGGTCCCGACCCCGCCTGGATCGGTTCCCAGGCGGCAGCGGTGTTCAGTGGCCTCACAGAAGCCTTTGGCCAGGTGGGACTTGAAGAGACTTGCAGAGCCGTATCAGGATGGCCATAGGGTAAGAATCTACAGATCCAATTCTATCCATGAATGGAGTTCCATAAACCCAGAGAGTTTTATACCGTTTTTGGCATTTTGCTGGAAGCAATGAGAAGACTTGGTGCCACTTTTTTTGTGATTCTAGAAGTTTGGAAAGACTCGAGGTGATGCTCCCAGTGTTGGTTCGATCATGCTTAATGCACTTTGCTTCTCTGCATCACGTGCTTTGCCATGCTCTCAGAGTTCACAAGGCTCCAAGCTTGAAGGGCAAACTGGAGAAACTGCAGGCTGGATGTTCCAAGCTTCTGCACTGCTTGTTCAGTGCATAATTTGTTGGAGCTTGAATTCCTGCATTTCACAGGTATTGCTGCCAGTTTATGTTGTCACTAGCCTTAGCAGCCTCGACAGATCCTCTGATTCTTGCAGGACATATTCTGGTCAGAGCTGGTGGTAACTGGAACTTGACAACACCCCAAAATTCGACTTTCAGCAAAAGGGTTTCTGGTAAAAACCCGGCTTGATGACTGGGATGGTGACCGCGGTGACAAACATGGGAATACAGGCGATACACGTCAAAAAGGAGCAGGATGCGCACTGAAAAGAGGCAACCCGGCAACAAGGAATAGAGTCTATCAAGAATTTGTGTAGTAACATGGTAACAGCAGTCACAGAATTTGTGGCTTTCTGTGACCCTCCGAAAGGACGATACGACTTTCACGTCACAAGAATAACAAACTGTTATGATGCTGGAGGCCGCCGCTGACAAGTCGGAGAAATGGGAAGAAGAGGTTCGACAAGTTCAATTCATTGACAAGTTTGGCTGGCTGCATTCATTGAATTTGTGAGACTTTCATACTACATTCTCAAGACTATAGTAATCAAACCTGGCAATGGAAGATTCCCCATTTATAGGCGAATTTCCCAGCCATGTTTGACACGGACGAGGTCTCGGCCCTGCAGAAAAGAGTGAAGGAACTGGAGGCCTTTGTCCGTCCAACCGGGACCGGGTCTTGGTGCTGCAAATCGGACAAAAAGAGGGGAACGAATAGGGTAAAACAATGCCATAAACCACCCAGGACTGGGTACCTATATACATGGTGAAATTGGAGATGGCTTATGGCTTTGTTTTACCAAACATGATAGGTGAAAAAAACATATGACCATAGTTTTGATGGAGCTAAGCCCACTGGATTTCAAGGAGCAAGTATAGTTGAAAAAATCCATTTAAAATCTAATCAAAGGGGATGACTGGTCCACTTTCATGGAGGACCACTTGTTGTTGTCTTTTACAAGTTGCAGCAGGTTGCTGGAAGTGACATGTTTCAGACGTGGAGTCTCATAAGTCATCATTTTGTTTTTGTCAATGCCATGGAGTGCCTCAAGATTCACTTCTATGCATCATCACCATCACCATAATGACCATATATCAACTTTTCCAACATCACGTCATCTCATGTACACAACTAGGCATGTGAATATCCTGGCAAGGAAAGTTTTTGGAGAATGGACTTCTCGGACCATGTATCACCGGTCGCACCTTGGACCACCCACGATGCCCAGAAGGATGCACAGAAGGATGCGGTTTCTGAAAGGCTCGCGCTGAACAATTGGCAGGTTTTAGGAGCTTTTAATTGTGGTCGTGCTTGGAATTATTGTTGNGAAGGATGCACAGAAGGATGCGGTTTCTGAAAGGCTCGCGCTGAACAATTGGCAGGTTTTAGGAGCTTTTAATTGTGGTCGTGCTTGGAATTATTGTTGCTTTCCATCTCTAATTTGAAATCATTTGAATCCGTTTCTCAAAATCCAGTAATTGCCGGCACTGCTGCGATCCTGGACTGGGAACACCCGTCCAAATCCCGGGAGTGAATTGGTTCAGGACGAATTTAGGCGGATTGGATCTATGAAGTTCCTCTCGAACCGTTTCTATTCAAAATTTGAAGAGTTTCAACGNAAATCCCGGGAGTGAATTGGTTCAGGACGAATTTAGGCGGATTGGATCTATGAAGTTCCTCTCGAACCGTTTCTATTCAAAATTTGAAGAGTTTCAACGCGCCATCTTGGATAGGTTGGTGTCAACCCCGGGTTTGTAACTCTGGTTGATTCATTAGTGCGTAGCAGCCCAAATCGTGGTAATCTTGTACTAAAATGGTACCTCCCCAATTAGCCCAGGGATGCGCAGGGGGGTTATTGATCTGGGGTTGACATGCTATGACATGATCACATTTCCAGTTTCTTTGGATCGCAGTTGTTTTGTTTTTGATTGAGCAGTCAAACTTGAGCACAAATTTTGCACCAGCTAGGAGGACCATTTTTGACGGAAAAAACACCGGGTGAACATAAATTTTGCACCAGCTAAAAACCACTTTGACGAAAAAAACATCAGATTAGCACAGATTTTGCACCAGCTAGGAGGACCATTTTGACGAAAAAAACATCAGATGAACACAATTTTTGTGCCTGCTAAGAGCACCATTTTGACGAAAAAACACCAGAAAAAACACCATTTTTAAGCTAAAAAACACTAGATGAGCACAAATGTTGTACCAGAAAGCAGATCGTTTTTTGAGATATTTTTTTGGTGCTACTTTCGTGCCCTCCGTTCGTGCCCACTGTTAGTGCAACAAGAGATATCTCAAACTATAGAGATTACAGAAACCACAGCGACTACACAGCAAATTCTGAGACTACACAGAGACTGCAGCAACTACAGAAACTACAGAGACTGCAGGAACTACAGGGACTACAGCAACTACAGAGACCACACAGAGACTGCAGCAAGTACAGAGACTACAGACACTGCAGCAACTACAGAAACTACAGAGATTACAGAGACTACAGCCACTACAGAGACTACAGACACTGCAGCAACTACAGAAACTACAGCAACTACAGAGACTACAGCCACTACAGAGATTACAGAGACTACAGCCACTATAGAGATTACAGACACTGCAGCAACTACAGAGACTACAGCAACTACAGAGACTACAGCCACTACAGAGACTACAGAGACTACAGCCACTACAGAGACTACAGACACTGCAGCCACTACAGAGACTACTACTAAAAAAAAAAAAAATTGGCGGCTGCGCCGCCGAGAAGAAATTGAAGACAAACAAAGCTACAATCCGACCTAAAATAATTTTTTCAGCGGCTGCAGAGAAGAAATTGAAGAGAAACAATGCTACAATCCTACCTAAAATAAATTTTTCGGCGGCTGCGCCGCCGAGAAGAAATTGAAGACAAACAAAGCTACACTCCTAGCTAAAAAAAAATTCGCCGGCTGCGCCGCCGAGAAGAAATTGAAGACAAACAAAAACAAAATTTTGATACCAGAATTGCGGGGAAAAACATCAAAACCGGCTTCCAAAAGGTACTTGGCATGATGCATGCATGGTGCGGCGACGACGACTGCGAGCGCGACAGCGGAAGCGACGGGAACGTCCCTCAAAACCTGAAACTTGAAGATGTGAAAACGAAGCTTGAGACGATCCCCAAAAACTGAAAGTTGAAGAGATTAAAACGAAGCTTTTGTGCGAGACATTCTCCAAAACCTGAAAGTTGAAGATGTGAAAACGAAGCTTTTGTGCGAGGGTTGCGTCAAAAACTGAAAGTTGAAGAGATCAATACAAAGTTTTTGTGCCACACTTCATTGCTTTTTATATCATGTGGCTTTTGACATCCCATGGCTTTCGACACCCCATTGCTTTTGCCAAGCTTTTGCTTTTGACACCCCTTTGCTTTTTGACACCCCATTGCTTTTGACATCTCTTTGCTTTTGGCATCCCAGCACTTTTGACATCCCATTGTTTTTGACATTTCGTTGCTTTTGACTTCCGTTTGCTTCTGACATCCCATAGCTTTTGACATCCCTTTGCTTTTGACATCCCCTTGCTTTTTACATCCCATTGTTTTTGACATGCCGTTGCTTTTGACTTCCTTTTGCTTCTGACATCCCATAGCTTTTGACATCCCGTTGCTTTTGACATCCCCCTGCTTTTGACATCCCATTGTTTTTGAGATCTCGTTGCTTTTGGCTTCCCTTTGCTTCTGACATCCCATAGCTTTTGACATCCCGTTGCTTTTGACTTCCCCTTGCTTTTGACATCCCATTGTTTTTGACATCCTGTTGCTTTTGACTTCCCTTTGCTTCTGACATCCCATAGCTTTTGACATCTCGTTGCTTTTGACATCCCCTTGCTTTTGACATCCCATTGTTTTTGAAATCTTAAGCTGGAAAAAAGAGATGCACATGCTCAGCTGGAAAGGCATCCGGCAAAATTTCAAAAAGTCAAAAAGTAAAAAGTCAAAAAGTATTCTTTTCGACTNGGAAAGGCATCCGGCAAAATTTCAAAAAGTCAAAAAGTAAAAAGTCAAAAAGTATTCTTTTCGACTTTTCGAAGTTCAACATACTCCCAATCCACTTTTAGGCTTTTCGACTTTTCGAAGTCCAACATACTCCCAGTTTACTTTTCGACTTTTCGATTTTTGTTCTTCTCTCTCAACTCTTGACTTCAGAATGTAACAGNNNNCAGTTTACTTTTCGACTTTTCGATTTTTGTTCTTCTCTCTCAACTCTTGACTTCAGAATGTAACAGCACTTTTTTCAAAATAGACACAATTACCAAAAATCAAAAAGTCAAAAAGTATACTTTTCGACTTTTTGACTTTTCGACTTTTCGACTTTTCGCCTTTCACAAGGACCCCAATCCACTTTTCAGCTTTTCCACTTTTCGAAATTCAAAATACTTCCAGTCAACTTTTNTTCGCCTTTCACAAGGACCCCAATCCACTTTTCAGCTTTTCCACTTTTCGAAATTCAAAATACTTCCAGTCAACTTTTCGACTTTTTGATTTTTCTTCTTCTCTCTCAACTCCTGACTTTGCAATGTAAGAGTACTTTTTTCAAGATAAACACTATTAGCAAAAATTCAAAAAGTCAAACAAGTATATTTTTCTACTTCTCGACTTTCAAAACGACCCCAATCCACTTTTTAGCTTTTTGACTTTTCGAACTTCAAAATATTACCATATTGATTACTTTTCAACTTTTCTATTTTTCCTCTTCTCTTTCAACTTTTGACTGCGCAATGTTAGTAACAAGACTTTTTTGAAAATGTCTTCAATCCACTTTTCTTCAACTTTTCAACTTTTCCACTTTCCTTCTTTCCTTTTCACTTTCTACTTCAACAGCACTTTCCTCATGCGGAACACTGGAATATTGAAACTGAATACTTGCGAGTCTTTGATACGAGGTAGATATGATCATAAAAGGGCATCCACCATGGTCATTCCCCAATAGGGCTCAATACCCCACCCGCGCGCATGAGGCTGGATACAGCTCAGCTTGTGGTGGAACTCTTCAAAGCGCAACAGTTGCTGCCTGAGTCAGTCCACGGCGAAATTTCAAAGATTGGCAGATCCAAGTTGCAAGAACTTATTTAGTTGGTGGTCTTGGTGGTCTTGGTGGTCTCACTTTTAAAAACATGTTCAACCCAGTTCAACCCTAATGCTTTGGGATAGCTTAACCACCAGCCAGTCATAGGTCGGTTTTTGTGACCAATCCCTGACTGGCAAGTTTTTTTTCACTGATGGATATTTGATTGCCCACAAAGAATTCTGGTAATCTAAAATGGCCATGAAAATCACTGTTCATACCCAGTACACATCCCACACATTACATATATCATTCTAGCATTATATCCGCCACCGTAACTCATCCATCCCGTTTGACAGAAGGGATGTCGCAACGGTCTGGAGCACTGAATTAGGAAATGGAAAGGGGTTAATAAGGGGAGTGTGTATCTCTGTATTTCCGTGGGGTTGTGCTCTTTTGCATTTCCGTTGCAGGTAATGAAACGATCAACTTCCTTGATATTGCATAGGCGCGGTGAGGGAGCGACAACAGAGAGGGATTTGGGACAATAAAAGATTCGTTTCATCCTGGGAAAGTGACCGGGAATGAGGTAACTTCATGGATCATGGATCATGGGATGTTTAATGTACAAATAGAGGTCGTACTTTTGCAATTAGATTCTGCCCTTCTGACAGCACTTTTGCTCAGGAGCTGCTTCATTCTTGAAAATTTATCAACCGGGAGTTTTGGCTTTGACCAGGAAATACGTGCTTCGCAAGCTGTAGCACTTTCATTTTTGCCATAGGAATGTTTCCAATGAGAAGAAGATATACTATCCAGCTACAAGCTTTTTCTTTCAACTTGAGTCTTGCGAAATGCTGTGGTTTCAAGGTCTTGAATTTGCGGATTTTTGTGGGAGATGAAGAAAGGGAGCAAAAAGAGGCAAGGACGTAGGATCTTGTGGTTTTGCAATCTGAGCATCATTTGCTATATAATTTATGCCTTCGTGTCTGGACTCTTCAATTGGAGGGTGACTGTGCTTTCGCTCAGGAGCTGGATGTATTTACTGAAACAAGAGGAAGCACAAAGAGGCAAGGATGCAGGGACTTGGGGATTTTTGCAAGTCACACAGAGATCTGTTTTTTCAAGTAGAATAGAGCACTGTCAATAACGGTCATGTATCTTCCAATGCTGATCCCTTCGTTGGTTGGCCGGAATCACAATCTCAGCAAGATCGTCTTCGACGAGGTGCGCCCCTCAGATTTGTGCTCAGATTTGTGGAGGGACTGAACGAGAAAGTTTGCTGTTGTTTTTTTTTGGTGGTCTGAAGTGACAAATGCTTTCTTTGCCTGACGCGCCGTGTGTGCCGTGCATCGGCACGGGCTGGCT
>BGPT01000258.1:80555-140555 GCA_003297045.1 Symbiodinium sp. clade C Y103 | reverse complement strand
CCCTAAACTCAAGATGTGCCCTAAAAGGGTGTGGGCGAACCGGGGGAGTTGCGCGTAATGTCATTAATGCTCAATACTTACTTCGTTTTACTGCATTTTACGACACACTTTAATATATAACATCTTCAGTGGCTCATGTATCAAATGCGTTGGATCCATTTCTTGACGGAGTGAGATCGCCAGGATGGATGGCACCAGCAATGGTTTTCGGGATCGGTCAAAGAGTTCCAAGCAGTGGGCAACTCAGGGCTCACGCACGATGACGTGAATGGGTTTGGTACCTGAAAATCTAGGGAAACCCGTCAATTTGATGGCTGATCACCAGTTTTCCTATCAAGGCAGCCATCAAACCACATTTGCCAAAGAGGATTTCAGGTAGTATGAGTTTTTCCAGATTCAAGACACTCTGAACTGGGATGTAAGAATCAACAAGTGGACCTGGGAATGCAGCAAGCCGCAATTTGGGGGTCGAACTAGCAAGCGACAATCAAGATAGGTATAAAGCCTGTGACTCAGGAATCAACCCAGCCAAGAAACCATAATCTCTTAATTTGTGCAACTTTTCAAAGAGTAAAACCGCTTTCCAACAGTGTCTTGCAAGGTTGCAGCGGCGTATCTTTCACTAGAGACGACAAGATGTTCCAAAGTCACTGGTAGATCTTCGGGCGAAGCAAAAACAACAGAACACATAATATATCATGATATTATCTATATAATATATATATATATAATATAGAATATGATATATTATTGTACACATATGTGCATAATATAGCTCAACACTCCTGTTGTGAGAGATAGCAACACCGGGATAGCGCCCAGCAGAACCAACCGTCCCAGAGTTGGTCATCCAGGAAGCCTGGAGCCCTGAGCCGCACCTGAGTTGCGTTAGTCGACTGGGAAGCCATGGCCGTTTCGGGCTGGGCAGTTTTGGTTGGTTTCACCAGGGAAAAGAACCCGAAAGGACATGGAGAACTCATGAGAACTCAAGAGAACTCATGTTTTCCATGGTTTTTGATTCTTGTCGGGTTTCTTATGTTCTGATTTTGCGGGCTGCCAACACTGCCAATTTCTGTTGGAAATTGAGGGTTGTCCCGGAACCAATGCCACACCAATGAGCAACATTTTTGAAGGACTCCAATCAATTTCTCCATATAGGAGTCCCCCAAAGAGGTCATGAAATGGTGCTCGGATGATTTTGATGTCGACATTTCTACAGCTTACACGTTCGTTTTTTTTTTTTGCACAGGAGATCCAATTATGACCATATCATATTGTCAGCGTATGTTCAAGGGGAAACACCATGATACACTGGATTTCAGGGTTTTTCCCTTCGAGTTTTCGAGAGAACTCCAGGTTACGGTGCCAGCTTCATGGAGGGCAGCCGTTCTGAAGCCGTGCTTCGGGAGCCCTGGATGGTGGTGTGGATGGAGTGGGGTGGAACTTGGGATTTGACCAAACCTTGGCATCTTTTCTTTTTTCAAGAGATCCATTTAGATGTTTGATGATGGAACCATTTTCCAGGAATTTTCGAGAATTCGATTACCAGGCTTAGCCCGGCTACCAACTTGTTCTACGAGATTGTACGAGCTTCACTTGCATTCTCCAAAGTGGAAGTTGTTTGATTTCCTCGGAGTTAACAGAGTTGTAAATCCAATAAGCCTGGGATTAGGGAACTTGCCAAGCAGGGGCCCGTGACTGCCTATCATTTGGATGCTCACCACTCACCCAAGAAGTCAGCATGCGGTTGCGAATCATGGTTCTGACTTCTGACCCTACCAGACATGTTTCATGTGCCTTACCGGACTTGCTAAGTATAAATGTTGTTGCTTGGGAAGTAGATTTACCCTCTGGTTGTTTAATGTAGCTATGGAAAATCACCATTTTTAGATATTTTTAGTAGGTAGATCATAACAAGTCATCTATAAATAGGACATTTTCCAGAGGGTATTTGTTGTCCAACACTGTACCAGGTGGTCGCGGGCGAAAATGGGCTACTCCATGGTCCCTGTGGTAATCAAACATGGCAATGATGAATCTCTGATTATATAGGTTTTCTACTTTAAATACCCATGTATAATGGATATTCCATTGCCATGATTGAATACCGGAGGGTACCTCTAAGAATGGGATGCTTGAATTTTCAAGACTACCAGAAATCTACACTCCCCAGGCTTCATTTACTTGACCCGTCACCATGATAGGATCCCTGGCCAAGTGTTGCGAATGTCCCATCAAACGCTAGCGAACTGCCAATGGGTGAAGACGATAGTCATGGTTGGTGGTTGCTGGCGGGCGCATGGGGCGCCTGGTAGTTTCGTAGCTTTGTTTTTGATTTTTCGTGTTGTTTTACTCGTGCAGGGGGGTGGGTGGGGTGAGGGGCGGCGGGTGTGGAGGGGGGGTGGGCTATTAAAGTTCATGTTCACACGCACACCATCTCGATGCTACGTTAACGAGAGCTTCTTTAGCACTTCAGCGCACACTTGATGCTACGTTGTAAGATCTTGTCTTGCACTACAGCACACTCTTGATGCTGCGTTGTAAGATCTTGTCTTGCACTACAGCACACTCTTGATGCTGCGTTGTAAGATCTTGTCTTGCACTACAGAACACTCTTGATGCTACGTTGTAAGATCTTGTCTTGCACTACAGCACACTCTTGATGCTGCGTTGTAAGATCTTGTCTTGCACTACAGAACACTCTTGATGCTACGTTGTAAGATCTTGTCTTGCACTACAGCACACTCTTGATGCTGCGTTGTAAGATCTTGTCTTGCACTACAGNNNTTGCACTACAGAACACTCTTGATGCTACGTTGTAAGATCTTGTCTTGCACTACAGCACACTCTTGATGCTGCGTTGTAAGATCTTGTCTTGCACTACAGCACACTCTTGATGCTACGTTGTAAGATCTTGTCTTGCACTACAGCACACTCTTGATGCTACTTTGTAAGATCTTGTCTTGCACTACAGCACACTCTTGATGCTACTTTGTAAGATCTTGCCTTGCACAAGAGCACACTCTTGATGCTACGTTTGGCGATGCAATTTGAAAGACACCTCGCCTGAAGCCATGCTCAAAGAGCTGGCACAGCTGGTGTGCAAGATGGATGAAAACCTCTGATGCTTCTAAGAAAAAAAAAACCTGAAGCCTTCAAACACCAGGCGCCTCTGAAGCCCGTGACCTGGTTTGGTGGTTTTACTGTTGTGCTTCTTGGAGTATTCCAAAGATGATTTTTCCGATCTCGATTTAACCAATGATTTACCTCCGGTTGATGCTCTCATTGTTTATTGTTGTTGATCTACATCTTTTGGGGCAATGGGTCTCTCAAGTTTTAACGGGGGGATCACAACGGTCGCCAGGAGGAGCGTTTGAGAGGCCAGGCGGAGTTGTAGACCTGCTTGATATCTGCGAGGTGTTTTCCTTGCAATGGATCATGATGGTTCAAGTTCAAATTGTTCCGAGTTTCTGAACAGGTCTCCCAGGCATTTTGGTGCCTTCACGAGGTTAGCAGAGTTTGATAGAGTTTGACCGGAGCCCGAATGTCGAAGGTTTGCCCAAGTAGCTATCATAAATCATTTGTTGATATTTGTTGTGTCCAAGCCATTTGAAGGAACTTGAATAGGTGATATTTTTTCCTCAAACGAAGAAGAGGAGTTGGTGCCAGTTGTTGGACATATCCAAACTCTCAATGGATATTCTCCAGTCATTGCTCTCGTTGTTTTTTTTGATGGGGTTCTCTACCCGACCATACCCGACCCATTTTTTGGTGGGTGGTTTTGTCATGTTATGTCATGACTCTAAGAACTCATTGATCATGTCTTCATATGTGTTTCCACCTTTGCTGGTGATTCCTCCGTTTCCTCGGCATGGAAGACATAGTATTGGCGGCTCGTCCCACTTGGTAAGTAGGTTATATCATCCCTGGTTGTAAGTGGGATAAGTCAGCTCAATCCACTTGTAATTGGGATGTACTGACCTACTTACTAAGTGGGATGAACCACCAAGTAGTTTCCCAAACTTCCAACTGCACCGTTCCGCAGGGCACTTGCCAAGTCTGTCGCAGTCCCGGTCAACTCAGGTGGGACATAGCCGTTTATATATGGTTTACCTGTTAACAAAAATGGTGGTTTTCCATGGCTATGTGAAAATACCAGAGTTTCGTTTTGTTGAGATTAAACAACTCAAGGGAAGGATATAGTGTAGTTTCAAGATGTTATCAGTTTATACTAGTTTATAGACTTAGATAGATGAGACCAAGAAGATGAATAAGATGAATACATCACGATCCTAGGGGCCCTCCCTGGACTGTTGCATACTGCTGTCCCCCTGGGTGCCTGTGGGCCAGGCCATGCAACGCACAGCTCATGGGGTGGCGACTTGGTTCAAATCGAATCGATGTATATAGGATGGTCAAGTCATGTTGTTTCTTTGTTGAATTTACTGCATGTCCTCAGTATCGAATTGGCTGGAGCGGAAGAACATAAGAAGGTGTCAATGATTCTTGTGACTTATGAAGTTCAGGGCTGAAAACGCCAGAAATCCCCAGAACATGCTTTTTGTAGTCACCGTTTCTAATACTCCCGTCCCCCCAATATCAAATGTCCCTCTAGAAATCAATGCCAAGTATGGGATCTATTCATTTTCGGGGCCCCTCAGGTAGTGTGTCGGCCTGGAGAGCTGCCTCCACCGCCCTTCAAGACTGAGGCAAAACTGAGGGAGATGAGGATGGGATAAGTTAAAGCATCGTTGAAGAAGCTTAGACTCACCATTTTGAAACTTCCAGAAATTTAAGAGCAACGCTTTTGAAGTTCCTAGGACATATTGTTGAAGCTGCCGAGGCTTCCAGTGGTGCGCAACCCCTGTGTATTCCTGCATGTAGCACCACAGAGACGAAACGGTGAGGCTTCACGCTGCGCCATTAACTCTTGTGCCAAGAAGGCGACTCAAAAACGCCTCCCGGTTCGAATGCTACCCCACTGGCCGACATTACCATCAAATTGGGTTGTAAAATGGGAACACGTACTCAAAAATTAGAATAAGACAAACTTCAATCAGAAAATCAATGATGATTCAGCCAGGTTGATGTTCATTCTGGTAAGGGGTGGATTTGCGCCGCCAAAGACTGGGATGGATTTGACTTCACACATCAATTTTTACCAGGCTCTGCTGTAACTATGGAACCAACCCAGTTTAGGGGAATGTATATAGTTGGTGTGTGATTTCAAACGTGAACTACTTGGGCGTTCCTAGCAGATGCGGGACTTATACATGATGACCTGATGATTTCCAATTGATGAATACGTGTAGGATGGACTGAATGCACCAACTAGATTCAAAGACTGCCGGAGAAGGTGATTTGGGTGAGTCTTTTTGGTGAAAGTTGAGGCCTAAAGCGCTTGGAGTTTCAGTGCGTTGTGCTATGGAACCCCTCCGTGGTCTCTGCTTGGACTTTTTAGCAATATCACCAGGTTGATTCGGCCATCAGTTGGGTTTGTACGGTACCCAAGAACCCATAATTTGTCATCCTTTGTTCGTTAGAACCACAAAAAATGGGGTATGAGCTATTGTTGGAACGACTTGATTGGAACCAACCTCGGGGGACCTCTGGCAGTCAGGAGACCCATGACAAACTCCCCAAATTGGATGATTCTGTGCATCAACGGATTACCAAATTGGATCAAATTGGATTTTTCCCCACCTGCCAGGTGAGGGTTACTAGATTTTATCAGAGCTGGCGCGGGGCGGGGGCGGGGGTGGACAACTTCCCGCCGCCTTCCGCCTTCACCTCCCGCCTCCTCCTTGCCAGCTCCAGATCCCAGTGGGCACTGCCGGACTTCATCCGCGAGCGCCAGATTTCAGTGGGCACTGCCGGACTTCATCCGCGAGCTCCAGATTTGAGTGGGCACTGCCGGACTTCAATTGCGAGCGCCAGATCCCAGTGGGCACTGCCGGACTTCAACCTGTATACATCTCAGAAAGAATGCCAGATAGAATGCCAGAAAGAATGCCAGATAGAATGCCAGAAAGAATGCCAGAAAGAATGCCAGATAGAATGCCAGAAAGCATGCCAGATAGAATGCCAGATAGGATGCCAAAAAGAATGTCAGAATACATGCCAGAAAGAATGCCAGAAAGCATGCCAGATAGAATGCCAGATAGAATGCCAGATAGAATGCCAGATAGAATGTCAGATAGAATGCCAGATAGGATGCCAAAAAGAATGTCAGAATACATGNAGAATGCCAGATAGAATGCCAGATAGAATGCCAGATAGAATGTCAGATAGAATGCCAGATAGGATGCCAAAAAGAATGTCAGAATACATGCCAGAAAGACTGCCAGATAGAATGCCAGATAGAATGCCAGATAGAATGCCAGATAGAATGTCAGATAGAATGCCAGAAAGAATGCCAGATAGAATGCCAGATAGAATGCCAGATAGAATGCCAGATAGGATGCCAAAAAGAATGTCAGAATACATGCCAGAAAGAATGCCAGAAAGCATGCCAGATAGAATGTCAGAACATATGTCAGATAGAATGGCAGAGCATATGTCAGAGAAAATGTCAGATAGAATGCCAAGAGGANGAGGAGAGGACAACTCTGATGAAATCTAGAGACCGAAGGTCTCTAGATTTCATCAGAGTTGTCCTCTCCTCCTCTTCCTGCCAGAAAGTTTTGCCAGAACGAATGTCAAAATCTGTATCACATTCATGGTGGGGATCAATCGAAGTAAAGTAATTTGATGATCCAAATTTGAGTATTCCACTACTCCAAATCAATTTTTGATGTCTAAGTGGAACATCAGAATTGCATGGGGAAATTCAGACGGAAACCCAAACACCGAGGCATTGAGGATCCCGAGATTGGCCGACATCGCTTGATTTGTGGCCGGGCTGGAGAGCTGTTGAAGAATACAGGGGTTACCCGGGATGAGAAAAAACGTGGCAGTGACCAATTGACTACCTGTTTTGTTGATCTTTATTGGGGGCTATTGAACATATGATTGAAACAAAGGTAGTGGAGATGATATTATTGAGAAAAAACATTGAAAAACATAGTATTGAAGAACATGTCACTGGAATCCCTATCAACCATCCGGTACAAACGGATTGGCAAACGGGTTTGAACACTATGCACATAGCAATATAATATTCCCGCTTTGGATAGCTAAACAATCTACAGATGGAAGAGTTTGAATGAACTATAATCCCTATGCCACAGGACCAAACGACATGTTGTTTCCATATTTCTTTGGAAACAGACATGATTGATTTGGTCGGTGAGCCAAGAAGAACAAATCGTGCTGAATGCGGCGAAATATGTAGCTCTGGTAGGGATCGGATGACTTGGATGTAGGTAAAACAATAGGATTCACCGTGATTCACCGTGATTCACCATCCCCAATGACTTGCCCATGTTACGTTTATGGGTGGCATAAGTCATCAACCCATATGGGTGTTTTCAATGGGGAATCACATAGCCCCCAATTCATATGGCCATTGAGCATGATCGATGACGAACCATGGGATGGAATGGGGTGAGCGTTGAAGATGTTAAAGGTCGGAAGATCGACAACCACAAGACACCCCCTCTGTGAAGTTCCAGCTGTCAGTGTCAGCAGAGGGTTGGTTGACATTTTTTTTTTTGTCCAACTCCATGCTGGTTCCATGTTTGCGAAGTCTACGCCTTCCCGTTCTGCTCATTGTCTCTGACACGTTTGTTTGATAAACCACGTCCATGACAAGGTCAAACAACATCAAACAACCACATGATTCTTGGTTTTACACCCATGACTTTCATCATCTTCTTGGTTGACAGCCAGCAGCTAGTGGTTGTTTGGTGGATTGGACTCCGATCGCAGTCCTTCAAAGTCAATCTCAAAAAAGACACAGAAGATCCATACAGATTCTCCAGCAAATATGCATGTCAAGTTCATCTAGATCCAACAAAACAAAGCCCGGTGAATTGAACCATGAAACAGAAAAGCAATATGGACCATCATTGAAAAGACATAAATCCATATAAATCCATGTAGATCCATGCTAGGTGGTGGCCCCGCACTTATTGTCAAAACCCATTGAACAGTCTATCACCGAGGCCCGCCACAGAAGACCAAAGATGCTCTGGATGCAGTTGGCTATCGGGTCACCCACACCGAGCCCCAGACGGTGCGATGCTAAGGGAGCCGGGCTTGAGGGGGTAAGCAGCTGGGGATGTTCGATCTGAGCATCTTGGGAGCAGATAGGAAGATATCGGAAAATTGTGGAACATCAAGGAAAAACAATATCTGCGAAAATGAGATCAAATCAGAACATAGACATTTAGAATGGGACAATTATATAATGTGTTTCCATAGAAGGGGATGGTCATCAAGCCATTAATTATATATATATATATTATATTATACCCATTATATCCCATTAGAAGGATTCCCTTTATGGGGTGCATGACCATAAACCATATAAAAACGTTTTGACCGAAGCACATACTAAAGGACAAAGTCGGACAATCATTTATAGTAGGGGTATGGTATAATTGTATAGGGGAAGATGATCATGTGGGTTTGGTGAAAAACATACCTTAAGAATGTTTTCGACCTCAGTGATGGACAGCTCATCACCCCATGATATGCCAAGTATACCGATTTGTTCATGACCTTTGCTCAGTATACATGGGTTTTCCATTGCACGCCCTACTAGGTTCAGGAAGTTTTGCAAGATCTGAAGGGCAAGATTCCGAATTTCTAGCTGAAGCAACAAAAAAGGGGACGATTGGATGAAAGATGACATGACAGGTGCGTCTCAAAGCAGGCGATGCAGGCCACATTCCGCTATTTGTTGATCTATATGATGAGTGGTACTGTTTTATGATGTTCCAAGTTGTTTTATTCAGCGCAAGTTCCGACAAGGTGTGTCCTCTATTCACAGTGTTTGAGGATTAACAATGTGAGAAGAGACAGTTGACAAACAATTTGCTTTAGCCAACAGAGAATGTTGAGAAAAGTAAGCCCATTCATTGTTGTCATTGCATCCATTGCACATACCAAGCACATTGTTCATTTTGAAATCGCAGGCTCTCAACCTTGGAGAAATCTCTAAGAAATCTCTAAGACATCTCACAGAAGTCTCAAGCACTCTCAAGATTCAGACAAAACGGAAACTCATATATACTCATATGCTAGATGTCTCTTTGTGCATACCTTCCCCTTTCACCCTTGAATATTGTTTTTGTTTTGTTTTTTTTTTTTTCTAACATCCCATTATTATTCAATCTATATTCATGGTATCAATTCCATTGAGTTCCACCTACCAATTTGTGAATCACCTTTGAGATGCACAGATGGTGGCGCGATTTTTTTCTCCGACCCCTGCCGTCTAAGACGGCTGCGGTCGGAGCGGTGTGGACAGGGCGTAGAGCAAGAGCCTATGATTGGGGATGGACAGCAAGTGCTTCAGTGGTGTTTTCAATCGTTTTCAATCGTGTTTTAGAACCACCATCACGACTACTCTAATATCCTTATAATGCGTTGAAACCACCAACCACTTCGGGAGTTGTAGTTGTTCTATGATTGACTTCACATCATTTCCATTTATGATGAATATTTCATATCAAGACATGCAAGGTTCCAAAGGAAGTGGTCAAGAACACTGGGACTCCAAACAAATACAGAACTTCTTTCCTATTTCCTGCCATCTTCATTCGCTGAAAGATCAATTGCAGGTTGGTCGCTGTCACCCAAACATGGGGACAACCAGGCAATTTTGCCACTTTTCGCCGCCAGTGGCAGTCTTCTTGCCCCTACTGCCACTGTCCCGCTTCTAGAGGGAACATGCCCAGATGGGCAGGCCTAACAGGATGCAAGGGCGACCTGTCAAAATCAGCTCTGGTGAAATATTCCTTGACATGGTGAATGCCAGTGGATACAGGTGTGGTGTGGGTCAAAAATTCGTGGGTCCAAACTGAAGAATTGATGAGTGAAACGTAAACATCCCTCAGTTTTTCTTTTCGATGCTTTTTTCATAACTGTGATCATTCTCAGATGTTCAATCTTGCTTGGCCGGCACAGCCCACAGTGGATTGACTTTTGTCATGCCTTGGAACTGACAGAATATGCCATATGCCACTCATTGCCACTCTGTGATTCTGTTATATTGTATTATATCATTTTGAAAATTTTAACACGTGTGCTCAATCTCTCAACCGATTTGCCTGGTGCGGGAAGTTGTATCGCCAGTGTCATTCATGCAAGAGATGCAATCTTTCAAAATCAGGTTTTGGGTTTCAAATTATTTTCAGGAGGTTAGATTCTGTTGGTTAAAGCGAACTTGGTTGGAGATGTTTTCTAGATGAAAACTGTTGTGTTGTTCCCCCACTGATACCTGGTGCTCGAAAGTCCCTCGAAAGTCTTCCGTGGACGATCAAGCGGAAATCATCATTATCTAAGTGATTGGTTAAAACAGAACTTAAATGTGTTATCTCTCGCTTATTATTCATTTAGCATATATAACCACTTTCAATGATAGAAGGAGATACATATTGACAAACTTGATCTAACGAGGTTCTTCATAGTTCTTATTATCCCGTACCAGTTTGTGACCAGTGTATCCCTGAATTCGTGGCTGTCTTTCATGGCTTCCCTGTCCCGCCCAACTGCCAGGTGCTGACGGAATGGCCCAAAGGAAATCAGATCGCAGCAGTTGGCTTCAGCCGTTTCGAAGCTGAAATCGAGTCGCAACTGCAGGAGCTACACTGGCGAAAAACGGGCTGGGACTGGTGGAAAAAAAAAACATGTCAAAACCTTGGGTTGAAATGACATGAAAACTGGTGGTGAAGTTTGTTTAGGAATCAAGTTGATGTTTCATCAAACCCCAAATATGGTACTAAAGATTTTGACCCACCTCCACATTACCCAGATGGAGATTCACTGCAAATGGACGCAAATTCATGGGAGTTCATCTTAATAGGCCAAAATGGAATTTGTAAAGCCAACGACAACAGAAACAAAAAGATTACAGACGAAAATCCTATAGTTACAAATATAATTTTCAAAGAGATAGTTGTGACAACCAACAAACATACGAATTTTATTTCACTGATCATTGTGGTGATTTAACCAAGATTAACTAGTTGGGATTTGAAGTATTTTGTTATCTCCACACCCATGATGCGAATGATGATTCTGGTGGTGACCGACACGGTGGCTTGAGGTGACAAACAGCAAACACGGAACGGAATGGATAGAACTCTTCTGCACTGGCCCCTGGTTTCGAACATTTTAATTGGTTTTCGATCAGAAATAGGTTTGGGAATGTTTGGGAGTTTATGGACATATTATTGCTTTCAGGGGATGTTTAGCCAGTATCTTGGCTTTGACCCAGACATACCCAGATCATCCAAAAACCCATGGAAAAAGGACCTGGAAAAGGAGAAATGCATCCTGTGTGATCAACAGTTTTGGTGTGTCTAGTATCACCAACATATGCACGTTAGAATATATGATAATATGATATATATATATGATAATGTACAATTATGATGTTCTTATTGCACATTGTAAATATGCACATATTGTGTATATATTATATATATAAAATTATATTATCTAATAATTATATATATATATAAACAACCCAAACACACACACACACAAAACTGTCTCCTTTGGAACGTCGTTTCACGTCGTTTTCTTCAGCGCTCACAGGACCTCTTTATCCGTTGCTTCTCAGACGTCTTGCAGCCCGGAGTCTCAGATGTAGACCCTCGAGGATGTTGGTCTCATGGTCCCGACCTGGAAATCATCTCCAAGAGTGTTCACCTTACTTCAGGTTTGTGATTCGTTATATGGAACATTTCAGAACTCATGAGTTGCCCCGAAGAATGAGCCCAGACTGGGTCGTAATGTTCGTCTTTGTTCTGATGTCTTACCTGGTTGCCAGGCCGCAGCACGGCAAACCCATGAAACATCGGCGTCGAAGAGCCACTCGGCAGGGCAAACCATGGAATGTTCAATGGTTTTTGTTTTTAAATTCCCACTGTTGCTCACACAAAAAGGATTTGTGATGATTTGTTAACTTTACTTGATTTTCAGATTTTGACCAGGAAAGGTTTGAAATGGTTTGAATATCTTGCCAGTTTGCTGATGGTTGGCCAGTGCCCATGGTATCAGGTACGGACGGATCTCTCAACAATCTAAGGCACCGTATCTACCGACCTTCCTTCATTCGACATCATGAAATTTCACAAAATGGTGATATGGTGGTGAAGTAGTAGTGGTTCACACCTTTCACCCTCCCAAAATAAGTTCTGTAGCAGTAAATTCACATAGACCGTGAACATGGCCAGTTTTGGAAACTCATCAATTCCAAGCCCCCACAAAATGGCAGGGTCTGTGTGAATGTACTGCTAATGTTTATTACATTGGATTGGTTCAAGGGAACATTTGCATTTGAAACCCTATATTTGGGGAAGTTCGCTATGATTTCCGATGGCGGTTTTCCCTTCATACCATGGTAGCGACTACCTTCCTCGGCCCCAGGAACTTCGACACTCCGTGGGAAACAGCGAGATGGCGACCGAGGCTAAGAAGCCCTTGATGTTTTTGGAGGCCAACGATGTCAGCTCGGGGGTAAGCAGGGAAGCTGGTGGAGATCTGATGAGATATAGGATAGATTATACGATAGACTATACTGGTAGGATATAGACTATTGGAATCTATTGGATATAAAAATATGATATGATATACCGATATACTTTATGTGTACAGTAAGTCAGTTCTTTTTTGCTGGGATGGAAGAACCCCACGAAAGAACATCGAGCTAGTAGACACCATAGCAAACAAAATGACACGTTGTTGATTTTGGGAGGGAACTTATCAAACTCGCAGAACAATCACAATTTCTCGATCACTTTCCTAGGGTTTGCCCATGGTTTTTCCATATCGGGTTTGTTAGTTTAGTGGAGGGATCTGGAGGGGATTTCCTTGGGTTTGCACCTCTACGATGATGTGGGATATCCGCCATGATAAGCCACCCCCAATCATATCCAGTCATCAAACATTCACTATGGTGCACCCCCCCCATTTTTAATTGATGACTGTTTCCAACGAATTGGTCCTTAAACCAAACTATGTGGTCCCCTGGCCCTTGCCCTCAAAAATTAAGATCGACATTGAAAAAAAACACATGAAAAATAGCCAAGTTTTTATGGAAAGATATGGAAAATGATCTTCCAACCCCTCAACTCGTGGCAGGGTCGTCATGCCCTTGGCAGGACGTTCAGCTGCCCTCGGAGGAACTGCAACGGAGTGCCTTTCCACTCGAGGCGGCCGAAGCCATGGCACGTGGTGGCTCTACATGGCCAGGTTTGTCCTGGAAAATGACATTGTAAATATTGTAAATAGATGTAAATAGAATTTATATGAATTTATAATTAAAAAGAGTTGTAGTCTAGCAGGTAAATCTTAGGGCCTTTGGAGGGAGTACCTCTTGGATTTCCATCAATGGCGAGGGAGGACAATATAGACTGGTGGGGCACCGTGCAGGAAATCCTTTCGAGAAACATCTTGTGGTTGGTGGTGATGTCGGTGTGCAAAGTGGTGCCGACCTAAGATAACCGCAGGCTGGAAATCAGTGGAATATAGTGGAGAGTTTTTTTCGCGCCAGAGGACTATGTTTTCTGTTCTCACGACTCTGTTCTCAAAGTAATTTGTCCTTTGAGACGACATAATCACTGTTGTCAATGTCCAACTACAATCAACTACGCTGGTTGCAAAAACCATCAAAAACCAAACGTTGTGATCATTTGTTCCCCACTAATTCCCGGTAAAATGTCCAAAGCTCTGGATGAATTGCAGGAAGTCGTGGAGGTTTGTCCACACAATGGGAATAATCATCATCATAATAAGGAAACAACTGATCATTGAAATGGGCAATATGATTAGAAGATATTAGAAGTATAGTTCCATACTATATAATCAAAAAACATTAAATTATATGTTGATTTTTGAATCCCCAAATTGGAATCTTAAAAATCATCTGAAATCCCCATATGGGTGGCTTAAGCCGCTTAAGCCGTTAATCCGATCCCACTATTGATTCGAAAACAAACCAATGATCTCCACACGCAAAATTCCAAGGATTTAACACCAGCTCCCGTTGGTGTGGGGCAGGTCTGGGGTTGTTTGGTCTTGTGCGATTCCGGGGGAACGCTGGATGACCATGAACCAATAATTCTATTGAAGATTAGTTCAAATACATTGTTTTTACTTTCTTTTACGCAAATCATACGTGGTACCATAATGTACAATAGTTACTACATGTTACTACATGTTACTACATATTATGACATAATAGTGCCATAGTTACTACAACCTTTTGCTATAAATGGGATTAAATGTGATGTACAATCAGGAAGTTTTCTTCGTTGGGTACCTAAGATTCGCGATTCGCCATTTAACATGGATTGTTTTCCTGGCGGATGAAACTGAGGTCTACAACACAGATTCAAAGGATGAACTTCCGAGTTGAAAGAGCCATTTTTTTTGTGTGCGATGTTCGGTTTCCAGGGTGTAGAAAAGTGCCACTTTAAGTGTGTCCTTTTGGAAGCAGTGTGGCTTAGAGATACGTCCAAGAGATCACCAGATTGGCCCAGAGACGTTCAATGCCAATATGTGTGGCAGATGTGTTTATTCCAAGGCAAGGGACCTTCCCTGACCTGCGGACGAAGTCCTTCTATGCCCAGAATAGACTCACCACCATTGGTGGTTCAACCCGTAAGTGGGTCCTAGCCCTACATCTGGACCGCCTACTTGCCTTACAACCGAAGTTATGACCCGGTCACGATTGGGATGAGCCACCAAGTACTCCCATCCCCCATATTCAACACTCACCCACCCCAAAAACCATGGTGGATGTGAGGGATAAAAATACACAGATTATTTGGGACCATAGAATGGGCGTCATTCTGAGTCCAGCTTCCGACGGGTTTTCCTCATCGCGCCAGGAGAAAGCCCACTCCATCGGTTCCACACCACATGCCTTGGACATTCTCACCTCCGCGATGGAAAGGTGGGGGCTGAAACATGGATTTCTGCTATGTTTCAGCAGGGAGATACAATATGTGCCAACTACTTAGTGGTTTCGGGAAATATATCATCAGATGTAATTACCATACATCTATTGGATCCCGTTACCGCTGTTGTCACCCTGACAATCACCACAGCTTCTTGAGTTATAGAAAAGCATTCTAATGGATGAAATTGGATGAAGTTGGATGATGTAAGCACCATGTTGGTCTGGGGGTTGTACTTTACTTGATGGATGATAGTATGCGTCAGAGTATGGTAACACAATTACTACAGTAAACCATCATAAACCATCCATATTGTTGGTGGCCAACTACTTGGTCCATCGTATCGAAGGATTTCATTTTCTGTTGGCTTATGATGTCATCAAATAGTTTGTGTTTGTCCTTCAAGGACCGTCCGGTGTTTGATTTCGATCTCATTGGAATTATTCATGGAAAACACATGGAAATGCAGGTGATTGTTTGTTTACGGAAAATATAGGGGGTTCCTGTAAATGTTCTGTTAATCCCAAACTTGGACATACTTGGACAATGTGGTAGAATCAGCTCTAGAAAGACTTCGAAGTCATCTACTTCGTATTTCCTGGACCGGAATGCAAGAAAAATAACGAAAAGCCATGTGTCATTTGTGTTTAGTGGAGACTTACGCTCACATGGGTTCGTCTGAGTTCATGATCAATGTCACAGAACATTGGCTCATTTGGCAGATGATTCACCTCGTGCAACGTTCCACACTTACATTGGCTAGGCATTCCCTATGAAGTCTGAGTGGCTCAGTCTAGGCTGTCTGCAAATCCTTGTGGCCTACCACAAGCACTACAGATATATGTCTTGACTTTGGGGATCACATCCACATATAACTATAATATTATAATTATCTTAACCTCTGATCCATGGCTTTGTCTCAAGAATTTGAATCCCATCCCAGTAAATCATCCTTTTCCTCTTCAAAATGGATCAAAACTGCATGAACTTCTGTGGACTTCCAATTTTTGGACACGAATTTAGCTTTCCATGTAGGCTCTGTCCATGTTGCGTCCAGCACCTGTCACCTCATGGCGTGGCGTTGTGGCAGCCCCGGTAGCCCCGAGATCCACCAAGGGATTCACGGGCTCCGGAAAACCCAGGGCAGCCGGGGCAGCTGGGGCACAGGTGGACAACTTCCAGTGGTTTCTCGGCCTCCAAGCACCAAGGATTCTTCTTTCATGATTTTTTTAAGATGTGGCATGATGTGGCTATAGGAATCATTTTCCCAACTAGCAAGGTGTTGCAAGAAGAATGTTTTTAAGAAGTAGTATGTAATAGTATGTATCTATATCCACTTCATCTGATTCAACTCACCAACTGGACCGGCTTGGTCTTCCCATCCAGGTACCCACAATGCGTGGTGCCCCTCGCCGCGGCTGCGCTAGGGCAGCGGCGTGCCCCAAAACGAGCTGCTGGCACAGGGGATGTGGAGACGGTGGAAACTGTGCCGACGAGGCCCAGAGTTTTGGACAAAGCATGGCAGAGATGAGATGTGGGGATTCTGTGGGAATATCATGGGATGTTTTACTGCTGAACATTGGATAGAATAACATGAAATATATAAGATTTTAAAGTGGAGATGACGTTTTTAAATGATAATTCCATATTCGAATCATCTTCAAGATTCAGATCGTCGATGGGGATATTGACATCGACCAACAAATATGGAAATGCGATAAACTTGAAATCAACCAAAAAATAACGAAACCTCAATTTAGAAATGACCTAAGTTGATTAATAGTTTAACTTTATGTCTTATAGTTAAGTCCATATATTTCCGCAATACCTCGGCACCACCTTTTCGCCTCACCAGGTTGGCCCTGCTCCGTTTCGCCGCGCCACTGGCCGCGGTCAGCGTTTGTGGGCCCATTCTGTCCACCATCGACACGTCCTTCGTGGGGCGCTGTGCGGGGACCGTGGAGCTGGCTGCGCTGGGGCCAGCCTGCACCGTGACGGATCTCATCTACCTGATCTGCAGCATCTGGCCATAGCTGGGCTGCCAGATGGAATCTATATGGAATTACATGGAATTATTTAATGGATATATAAATATATGTATATATATCCATATATACATAAATATGTATATATATATAAATATGAATATCTATAATATATCATTGAATTTATGTTCCTTCTGGATGTTTTTTTTTTCTATACTGGGAAATTTGAGGTTGTCAAATGTATTGGCCTTTAGGGCAGAAATATCCAACTTTTTGGAGGTTGCCCATTTATGTCTGTTCTTGTTGATGTTGCTGAGATGATCCACAATGATGATCCAATTGAAACTAAGGGCAGAGCGTAAAATAGTGTGTAATATCAAAAGCAAATGCACCAAAATCCTGACTAGTGACTATGGTGGAATCTGGTTGCGCTGCAGACGAGGTACTGTTTCCACTGCAGCGATCAATCTCTACGCCAAAAACAGTGATGACGAGCAGCTGACTCGCAAAGCGTTGCACACATTTTGTTTTTTCTTGCCACTGTCCATCCAAATCAGAATTTACACATGCTTACAATTGTTCTTGGGTCTACTATCTTTTCGTGAGTCAATCAGCAATATCCTCCACCAATCCAAGATATTTTCCCAATTTTTCCCAGATATCTCATCTATGCTGTTGACTTGTTAATTTGTCAGCCAGTTGATGGAGGTGATTTTGGTCCAGGGCGTTCTGGGCGAGGGTATCACTGTTCCCCATCTTCTCCAGGTTTCCAACTTTGCGACCTTTTTTGGGGGTTGCTATAAACCAATCCATTTTTGACACGTAGCATTGTACTCGTATCACATCTATTCCCATATTTTTGTTGCTTAAGATTCTCACGGTTTTGGTATTTTGATTAATTGTCCTAGCTCCATCTCCAATTTACTTTCTGATTGTTTTTAAGTTATAGTAGTAGCTGTAATTCCCATATGATGTTTGTTGGTCAATTTCGTCATATCATTGCGTCCATCCTGAGAATAGCCGCTGTTGTCCTGGAAGTAGGCTTCCAAGCCACAACTGTTAGCAGGGCCCTCAGGGTCTATGTTAGTTGGGAGGATTGTATATCTCCCATTATACCTCCTGAAATATCCCATTAAATCTCCCATTGCTGTATATTATCGTAGGTAAAATCCCAATAAATCTTCATCTTTAGATGGTTGAATAGTTGAATCCCATTAAGTCCCATTAAATCATCATTAAATCCCACTCAATCTCCATGAAATCTCCATGTTGACTCCCAAAAGGCACAAGATGACTCGCTTCAACGCCACCTGCGTCGCCGTGGCACTGACGGTGGGCCTTGTGGCCATGGTGGTCTCGATGGTCTTCGGTGAGGCGTTGCTGCTGGCGCTGGGTGCGACACCGGTGATGATCGAGGTCGTCTCCGGGGCAGATCCCACTTAGGTGTCGCGAAGTTGGTTTAAAGCCACCAGGCAACTGTGGTTTATGATATACGATAATTATTTTTCTGGGATTTTGTGGATATTTTTCGTGGAATTTCATGGAGATTCAAGGGAGACTTAATGGGTGGGATTGAATGAGATTTCACCATCAAAAAATGTGGATTTTCCGGTGAGTAAATGGGATTGCAATGGGTGTTCACCATCTAGAAATGGTTGGTTGTTTAATGGAATTTAATGGGAGTTATACAACCATCTGAGAATTGGGATGGGTTGGTGGGATTTCACCGTCTAAAAATGGGGACTTAATGGGATTAGAATGGGAAACCATACCTGAAAATTGTGATTGCTATTGAGTTTTTTTTTCCCCGATGGGATTTGAGCAACAAAAATGACTGGGAGAGATGGGACATGTGGATGAAGTATGGATGACATATATATATATATAATTATATATATACAAGATTATATAAGAATTGTATAAGTATACATGTGTAGAAATGTCTTATGTAACATGTACAATATGGTGGCCTACAGTGAGCTAAGTTGGTTTACAAGCAGGCCAGCTCGGATAAATGGTAGATATATCTATAATATCATATAGATTTGGAAACCAACTTAGAATTGAGGGGAACTACCTTGTATCATTATGTGTGGTTGTGTAGTGTTATGTGTTACTAATTCTTGTAATTCTGCACTGCACTATTATGTATAATGTATCATTTATGATCATTTATTCGAAATATATATGGTCAACTTGTCCATTTTTTGGAAGAAATTTCGCCCCTAACGGATAATTCTCTACTCGGTATAGTTTCATCTAGTTCGGAGAGAACCTCATATTTGTCAGCCCTTTTTACCGGCTACAACCCACAGGTGGCAAAGAAATATGTCCGAATCCGGGCCGCTGGGTTGCCCTTGGCGACAATGGCCTGTGCAATGTATGGTTTATGTGTCGGCAGAGGGGATACCAAGACGCCTCTGGTGGTGACCGTTTCTTGGAGGAATTGAAGATAGGCTGAGATCCGAGGATGGCCCCAAGCCAGCTGCTGAACATGGATTGTGTTACACTTGCTTTCATGCCAGTTGCAGTTTGGAGTTCTGGAATGCCAGGTGCACACTGCATAATGTCCGCATGCATAGAACATTCATAGAACCAAGGTTTTTTCGGTTCGCCTGTGGCGCGCAAATGATGTATGTTCCATGTTTCTAATTCCTGTCTTGTGAGACAATTATGTGTGTGGCACTTGGAAACTCATGCATCATACATACAGCTGTTGCTCCTTCATTGCGCGTGCATGCACGTGCTATCTATTATGTGTTTTACTGAACACACACTTGCCTCCATCACTATCTGATTAGCTCAAGTGATCCATCATATGGGTTGTCTGCAAACATGGTTCCCCAAAATGGAGGTTTCCTAAAATGGTGGTACCCCCAAATCATCAATTTTTTGGGGGATTTTCCATTATCAACCATCCATGCTACTTGGGGACCCCCATTTATGGGAACCCCCGAAATCTTACGGTTTAGCACATTATGTTCCCATTCCCAATGGCCATCAACTCGGTGTTCAATCGCCTCTGGACATCCGTGAGGTCTACCTTTCGGCCATCCTCAATGTCTTCTTCGATTGGCTGCTATGTGCCCAGTTTCTTGTGCGAAACAAACGGCTGGTTTCTGGTGAAGAGGTTTCCTAAGTCATGCGGTACCCCCCAATAGCATCCAATAGCTAAATGGTTCATAATTAATGGAAAATCCCAAGAAAACGGATGACTTGGGGGTACCCCCCCCATTTTAGAAAACGTCCATATTTTCCTACGTTCACCCTTATTTGTGATGGCGAAACCTGACTAAGAGTTGTTTGAGGGGTTGAAGCCACAAACCCGGTATGTTTTTTGTCGATTTCTTTGAGACAAGCCATCCCATGAGAATTTGCATTGTATATCTCAGATGGGTCATCCAGGCATCCAGTACAATTGATGGAATAATGGAAATGATGTTCCCAAATCACTAGAATGGTTCAATGCTCTTTGAGGTGGTGATTCCCAAAAACACATCCAAAAAGAATACCTGGTATATGGGTCAATGTTCAAAGTTTAAGATCCCTTAAACATGCAGATGTTTGATGATGTTTTTTTTTTTACTTTACACAATTGAACCAACCGATTTTGCGTTACCAACTGAATTGACCAACATCATAGCTACTCACTTTTAAGGAGTCTCCCGGAATTGTTCTAATTGCATGGCTAGAGGTTTCCCCTCAAATGAATCCAAGTTGATGGCATGCTTTGGCAGGCAGTGGAGTTGGTTAGCTGGCAAGTGGGTCATAACCATAATCAATGATGTATACCCAGTTATGTTTGGGGTTGGGGTTACCAGTTGACAAACTTACCATGGCCCATCTAAGAACCCATAGTATACCATATTTAATATACATAGCCACCATTTTCCCAGTTAAATCCCTCTTTTAGTCGGTTAAATCCCCAAAATCCCCTATTATATCCCCATTCTCTTACGATTGTATTACCGTTACCATTGTATCTCATATATATATATATACACATACATATATTCCCATGATACATAGCCCGCATCCTCCTATTTTCCCATGTTTTCGCCAGGTTTCCTTTCGGTGCCGCTGGAGCAGCCGTGGCCACAGTGGCTGCGCAAAGTAGCAGCTTCGTGGCCTACTTCGCGTTGATGCGACGCAATGGACACCTGAGGTGGGTGGCTGGGGGATACCCAAAAACTCTTGGGATAAATGATAAGCATATGAAGATACGGGAATCTGATGAACTATAATTGATGATATATGTGATAATTATATAGAATGAATAAACTATATGAACATATTATATAGGAACAGGATAAATCATTGGATGTTGGGGTTAATTGCTGAGAACCCAGACAGCCGATGGTGAAGGCCAATCTGCGAATTCCTCATGATCTTCTTCTGCGGCGTCCCCCCAACAAAAACTTGCCAACATGTCCAACCACTTGACGATTTCCAGGTTCATCTAAGGTGGCTGTTTTATGTGTTTTTTGTTCCTGAAATGGTTTGAAGACCGAATGTCCATGAAACAAGAAGGTGAAAAATTTGCGTCACCAGGCTGCCTTCTTTCAGAGACTTTTGGCCTTCATGGTCCGAGACCAAGCCTGTACCTTGGTAGCAGAGGAACTAGGCTGGCCTTCATGGAGAACTGATGGCTGGTTGCATTTTTGTGCCACCAAAAAAGATCCACTATAGTCATAGTCATATTTGATCCTGTATTTTGCGGGTGATTGTTGGTTGTAAGGAATGAACGCTCCAAATACTCCAAGAATGGGTTCTGTCGATTGCATTCGGGGACCCAGGCATTTTTTTTGCGAGGAAACAACACTTGTCAATCCCAGGGAAAGTCCTGAGAATTTCCGGGATGTGTAGGGAGGTTACTGAAGGCTTACTGTGACTGGGGTCTTACCACCACATCATATCCCAATTCTACGTTGTTGACGGGGAAGACTCATGGCCGTCTTTGGGTTGCATCTAGCCCGCATCCCATCCCTATTCACTATTTCTGCCCTCCCCCTGATAACTACCCTGAAACGAAACCCTGGTGCGATGTATCAGATTGTATTAGATTTCTTCATTATTGGGTCCCAAAAACGGGTGTATTGCTATTTATATATAATATAAACAAGTACATAGCTAGCCACTGATTTACATGACATATACACAGCTTGTCATTGCTCATGATCCCAATACATACCCATTTCAGGATGGTTGAACCATGTCAAAGGCCCAGCCATTTTTGATTGTCAACTCCTTATTTTTATATATGTTCAGATGGGATCACCATCTACCTCAAGAAACCATCCATCAGTTGAGGTTCTGTCGATCTACGTGCCAGTGGCCTTCATCGTCGTTTGCGTGCTGTCCATGTATGCCTGCATGTCAGGTTTCGTGAATCAGACGCAACCATTGGTGATGCGGCTCGGCGGGGTGAAAGGAAAGCCTGGTAAGGCCTTCCAGTTACCTTCCTTCTTTACCTTTAAAAAAGGTAACCACTAATGTGGTTGGTTACCTGGCTACCTAGTTTATAGATATATAACTCGCATTACGGTTGCTTTTTGGCACTTGAAAGCTGAGGCTCAGGTGTGTCTTTGCTAGTTGTGTAGGCTGATCCCAGAGAAAGAGGTAGCAGAACTGGTCGAGTTTACTTAGAATGTCCCATGATTATTACGTCCCCTGGCAAGCTGTAGGACAAATGAACGGTTCCGGGTATCGCAGAGTGCAAAGCTTTGGGTCCTTTGGGTCCCCTCTTTATGTCGCCATGCCCATATGATCTACACCAAACATTGGCCAAACTTCGGCGGTTTCCTGAGTCTGGAAGGTTGACCGGGGGTGTCCTCTGTCAGGTTTGGGAATTGAAATGGTCGATATGTTTTCCCACATGAGAAGTGCGATACATTGCAGTATCTCCATCATTCGGACAAAGCCACATCACTGGTAAGACCTGCTATACTATATCATACTATATCCCTATTTGGTTGGCTTTATACCACATAATTTGTGTTATTCAAATCAAATTAAATGTCATGTGTGATGGTTAAAACCCATATATGTTTGTGGGCTCAGGATGGCTTGCTATATATTCAACGAAAGCATACATATATATATACCATGAAATCCAAGATATTTTTTTGGTGAATCTGTCAAGATGGCTTCCTACCATTTGATATTTTGTATAATATATCATAAAATCATAATTATCATCATAAACATTAGACAATTACATATTGATATTGATTATACCATATGCTGGATACTCCTACTATTGGTTATTATATCCATATTAAATCTAGGTAAATCCCATTAATTAGATCCCCATCAAATCCCCTCTGGTTGGTGAAACCACCCTCAGGATGGTTTGCTATATATTTTCCCATCAAGAACCACCATTCAATCCCCCCATTCTTTGCCAGACTTGCTAAACTCCGCAGGATGGTTTGCAAAAAGTTCCTATAGTTTGAAACAACCATAGTAAACCTCATATTTCCGTATATTTTCCTATACAAAACTACCCTCAGGATGTCTTGGTATACATTCTCAATTTTTGCCACCATTGATGTTTTCATGCATTCCCATCGAACCACCATTAAGTCCTCCCATTCTAGGCTAAAATTCTCAGGATGGTTTGATATATGTTCATATATGTTCCATTATTTTCCCATCACATACCATCTTTAACCCTATAGTTCCATATATATCCCATAGATTTTCCATATATTTTCCATATATTTTCCTTATATTAAACTATAGTAAACCACCATTTTTCCATATATTTTCCCATAGAAAAACCCTAAGACAAATCACCAAACCCCTCAGGATGGCCGCCTACAAGATCTGGATCACCGTTTTCGCCTTCTTCGCTTTGTGCGCTGATCCTCTGGCAGCTGCCACCAGCACCAAGCTGCCACCCTTTGTATTGAAGCCACTGGGCGGATTACAATGGGATTTATATGGGATATATGGAAATGGTATAGGACCTATGTGTATATAAGATATTTACTTGAGATATTAGATGGAAATTGTAGAGTAGCATTGGGAAATTGTAGAGTAGCATTGGGAAATGTGTTGGTATGGAATATGGAGATGAAGGGGATATAACCAGTGTTCATGGTTTCCTGCGACTACAGTATGCGTTGGGTTTCTCCGTGTCCTTGTACTTCTTGTTTCGTATTGTGCCGTGTGCTTGTGTCATTGGTGTCCTGTCTTTCCTTTCTTATTCTTTTCGCTTCTTCCACATCCTCGGGGCACCTTAGTATATGAATGTCAAATTTACAAACCCATGTTATGATTGTATCTTATCTATATATAAATATACATGTTATATGATTAAGGTATATATATATGTATACATATATGTATATATAAATATATACATACGTATATATCATATGATGTGTAACATATATACATGTACATTATTTGACGTATATGTATATTTATATATATGTATATAGAGTTTGTTTACATATAAATATGTATACAAAAGTTCTGACTACAGTCATGGAACATGGTCTTGTAATTGGACAAGAATGCTTTCGGAGTGACCGCAGATCTGGCCCCCTGACCATCTATTTATGCAGTCTTAGGTATATCTATAAACATGCTGGATGTTTAATTCATCAATATTGGAGAGCTCATCCTGAACCCCATGTAAAGGATGAAATTATATCCAACTATACTCGTAAGGACAATAGATGGATATATATATATATATATATGAACATGCCCACATAGATGGAAGTCAATTGATGCAAAGTGATGTAAACATAAAGTCAATTTATTCACCATATTGTCTAAGTTCCAGGATCCAAGGGCCCCATGTCCCAGGAAGAGCAGCAGTTGCGCTCGTACATTCTTTCGGCGCGCCGCTTCCAGTGCAGCTGCTGTGGGTGCAGTGGGAGGCACCTACTCTACTGATCGGTTAAGAAAGGGGTTCAGCTACCTGGTTTATTAGTGATTTTTAAATCTTATGATCAAAAATGGTAAAATAATGTAAAATCCGGTGCTAGAATGATCCACAACATGGCTGTAAATTATGGTTTGTAAAGGGAACTATCCCGAAATGGTTCCATTTCAGGTAAGTGAATTGCTATAATTTACCCAGAAGTATGATTCTATGTGATGTTCCGTTCAGTGTTTGTGGTTTGGAAAATGATGCATTTTCCGACGGGAAGTGACGGATACCTCTTGTTCTACAGCCTCACCATTGAAATCCCGACCCCGCTGCAGGGTTGATTGGTGCCGGCATCCTTTTTTTCGGAGCCTAGCGCAGAGCTGTGAGGGGGGCGGTTGAAGACCCATGAGGAACCAATATTTTTTTGGGGGTGTGGAGATTTCATGTGATTTTGATATGATATACTGTATTTCCTCGAACAAATCCTTGGACAGGGTGAAAATTGATGCTGATGACCTGGTAGGACAGAGACAAGAAGGAAAGGGTGGGTCAATACATGTACGCAAAATCCCAATAAAAAAATGGTAAACTATGGGGTAACAATTTTTACAGCTCAATGGAGTGGAGTGTCTACAAAGTGAGCCCCACCCAGTTATACAGTAAGTTGGTTTAAAACCCCATCTAACGCATCCGATTATTCCCTAGAAACCCTCGTGAAACATTCGTCATAAACCAAGCTAGCTACGTTGGGGGCCCCAGAGCTGCCGAGGAGCAGGTGTCTTTACGCAGGACCCAAATGTGATTCAAGGCGCCAAAATTGGTGTCCTGCCCTTCATCTTGCGCCTTGTCCCTGCTCTTCCCGGCGGTATCTAAAGTTTGTTTTTTTTGGTGAACTGCTCTATAAGTGGTGGTGCAACCAACAACCCTTGAGGGACTCAATCTGTATTTGGGGTCTTGGGAACAACCCTGATATTTGGGATGATCCCACATGTGCCATGACCTTTTTTGCGATGATCCCAAATAGTCCCCAAATGTCTTGAAACATGTTGGGGTGGGTTGAAATCATCAATCAGAAAAGTTTAGGTTGGTAGGGATCAATGGTGATCAATGGTGTGTTCAAGAATCGAAAAAAGACGCTTCTGTGCCATATAAGGCCATAGTTGGGGAAGATATTTCGTTACAATAAGCAGACCTGACCTTTGGTAGCTACCTCCAATTTGGGTAGCTAAATCTTGCCTTTACTCACCCAATTTGCTTGTCTTTTCTCTTGCGAATGGCTTCCAAAGTTCCGGTACTCAGAGCAGCCTTCTAAGATTGATCTTACCTTGATCCAACGTCGGTTTCATGCTAATAGTGGGGATGGTCTCCTCGCACCCCATTCGTCCTTTCAATTTGGGGCTCGAACTCCCCACACCACAAGGAATACACCTGGAACCCACCCATGGAGCAGCTGAGGATTTTATGCGTGATGCATCCCACCCGAGTTTGCCAAAATTCCTTGGTGGTCCATGGTGACCTCATCTTCTATGTTTGCGCTCAGACGGGTCTCTCGATTCTCTTCTTTGTGGGTTTGACGCTGCTGGCTGGGAGGTGCTTTTTTTTGCAAGGATGGGAGGAAAAAAGTTGGGAACCAAAAATGCAGTGCCAAAGAGCACATTTATCATCATTTATTATAATTTGTAGTCATTGATCATCATTATCATCATTTATCATCATTCATCAGTTTTAGGATCAAACATGGGATTTTGGATCTATGTCAAAGGCTCAGACTGAATGATTTTGACCAAACCACCAAGGATAGTTGCACCTGACAACATCACCTCCAACTTCCCACCCGTACAGCAACATCCATTTCAGTTTTTACACGTACAGAACTTGACTCCACCTTTGGTTAAAAAAGAACAGCTACCTGCCAGGTGTGCCATTGGAAGCATTTCAGCCTATCGCAGCATGCTGTTGGCGACCCTGATTTTCTACTTGGCCAGCTTTGGCACTTATGGCTCACGGGTGCGCTACCTGAACCGACGCCTGGGTAGTGGCTGAAGAAGCCTCGGTAGTGGCAGCAGTGGCCAAAACCTGGGGCGATGCGGCGATGCAGCTTTTCCTGGTGGCGGGAATGCAGGGGAAGTGCCATGGAGGGTGACCTTTGTCTGTCGACTATGGTTTACCCCTTGGGAAAATGAGGAACATGATGTAACATGATAAACTGCTGGATTTTGGGGTACCCAATTCTTATAGCATGACTGAGGCAAACGGCTTTCCATAAACCCGAAATAAATCAAAATAATATCGGGCTAGTTCTGTCATTGTTCTGTCTTTGGCTCCTGATAAAGAGCCATCCTCTTGGTTGAGATCCGAGTTTGAGCCGTACAGTTTCACCGTTTCAGACGTACAGTACAATCTCCAATACAGCACATTATATCTTCATGTTGTCTAGGGAATATCAACCCAGGATTCCATAGCCTGGTTGATCAATATCAGATTGTTCTACTATACGATTCTTGGTCTGCTTCCACTTACCACTATATATGTGACCATTTCTTTTCAATTCATGGTTTCATTTGCTTCATTTATTAATATCAGGGATGTGTTGCAGGACATGTTGCTGGCTTCACCACCCAAAGACAAGGGGAAGCCTGGCCCTTGTTGTAGATATACCCAGGTACGACAGATGTCTCATCATTTCCTAGAAATTCTGACCAGGTGCTTGAATGACTTTCTATAGACCAAATTTCTAAACATAGCATAATCATGCAAAATCTGTAAATATGTTCTTATATGTTCTTATAACATATTCTTCCTTTCCGCTCTAGCACGCAAACATGGCCTGCTGGAATTTCCTCAATTTCAAGGGGTCGGTGGATTTTCCAGCACGCTATTGTGGATTACCAGAGGTTACCAGAGTCTATTTTGTGACGTTTCCATCATTGTCCAGGAAGAGACTGGTCAAAACTCCTTGTGCTAGCATCGTTTTTTGTGTGGATCACCCCATATCACCATCCAATCAACCAACGATTTTTCTGTGAAAATTCCGGGTGATTCCCCTAATTTTTACGGTGGCCAATGCTGAAAAATCAGTTGCCAAATGAGGCTCCAAGACTGAAAATGACCAGCCGTTCGCGGGTCGGTGTCTTAAAATTGGATGTACACTGGCGATTTTCATAGCTACTTATCATGATTTACTCGCAGGGAAAGTGACAATAAACGATGAGATTTTCTTATGGATATCCCCCATTTTCATCCATTTTCAGATCCACTTCTGCCATCTTCTGCCCCATTTTGTTTGGATCACCAGGTCTTCACCCCCACTCGCCAGGAGTAGTTTGTTGTCCAGCCTCCTGCTACGCTCCAGCAACCTCCGCGACAGTGCCGGGCAGTTGTCTCTCGAGCTGAGCGGGGCAGGAGTGCCGGGTGGGGGATACAACCAACATAAGGTGGTGCCCCCTGTTATAAGTTGATTTATTAACATATATCAACAGTTATTAGCACCATTAATATCCATTAATCAATAGATAAATGTAGATATAAAACATAAATATAATAATATATATCCACCATACATCATCATACATCCTGGTCAAGCTAGTTACAAAGCAACTTAGTTGACGATCACCACCTCGCAGATGGCCTTTAAAAAATCTGCCAAGGCCGCACAAGATGAACCCCATTTGCCCATTGGGAATGGTTGAGTTTATCAAGGGCGGATCTGAACCATGTATCATTGGAGGGTCACTTTTGGGGGGTTGGTGAAATCCCCACTTTTTTTTGGTCATGACAAGAAGTAGCAATGATTACTGAAATATCTACATCTTTGCTGGTTGTATCCTAGTTCGTTTTTGCAGTGCGGCCTTTTTTCGGACAAATGTTCCCGGTTCCCTGCGACCTGGCTGAACATGATTGAACACAACAATTGAGTATAGTTTCTTTTTTCTCGCGATGATGACAATTTTATAGATAAAAGGGAACTGCATGATATGTAGGCTGATCGTGTGTGCTTTGCAGGATGCATTGTTTTTGGCATTTGCTCCCACGTAGGCTACCTTCCACATGGCGTAGGCCCGCGTACACACTGCGTAGGTACCCTAAGCTAGTGTAATTTCTAGGACGCAAGCACCAGAAAAAAAAAAAGGTCAATTGTTCCTCCAAGGCACTGTGTATATAGAAACAAATTATCGTATCCTTGGGACTGTTTTTGAAAAATCAGTGGCTTTTCCATGCTTTTGCAGGCGGTGGTTTTAGTGCATTTACACCGCAATATAACCCATTATGCATTTGGGGGAGATCAGGAGTGTTGATCAGGAATGAGATATACCGATATACCTTCTCTGTATGGACTTGAACAAGATTATCAGAAGTACATAAACATTTGGGGGAAAAAACAGCAATGGTTCGCCTTTGACAAATCCTCGTGTCATTTAATCCTATCATACCGATAGAACATCCCACATCAGCGGGGAGCCATCAAGGCTTTCCGTGGCAGCGCGGGGACTCGGCAGATTCCAGGGACACAAAGTACTCGTGAAATTCAGTTGCAAAGCCTCCCAAGAATCAAAAGAATCAGGAAACCCGCAAATTGTTGGGTTCTAAGGCAAGTGTTGTAAAAGAAAGCCCTGCGTACAGAGCCATGGGAAATATATGGAACTATGTTTCGAAAAGAGATTCAATTTGCAGGTGTTGGATCAAAGTTTGATACTCCTAAAATCACAATTCCTCTCAGACTTTGTTACCCATTGGTGCATTCCAGCTGTGTCATATTCGGGTTGTGTCTTCAATGCTGGATGATGACAAGCGATGATCCCAACTGACTGCGGAAAAACATGTTTGGCATTTGTGACTCAACCACCCACCAGACCTGGTTTTGCCGCATGAACACAACATTGTTTGTTTGCTACGTCCCATGTGTTAAGTTGGTTTTGGTGTGGATAATTTAAGTGGTGTTTGAGGATGAGATACTCACGATGGGATTATGGACTATCACAACATTGCCGACAAACTTTCCCACACTTTTAGAAGAGGGAGCTTAAAGGAACTATTCAATGTGCAAGATGCACACGCTGACATATACAGTAAATGGGGGTTTCTTGAAATGTGCGACACCTAAAACCATGGCTTTCAAGATGTTTCAATACGAAAATGGTCGAATTTGGAAACCTCCAAATGGGTATACACCCACCATCCCAGTCCACTCCAATCATCTGCTCTCCCCCACACCTTGGTCCAAAGCATCTGTCAGGTGTCAAGGTGTCCTTCGTTTTGACCTCAGAATTTGCATGCTGGGCATGGAAAAGGTAAAATTCCAACATATCTAGACACATTCCCCCAAGCATATATATATATATATTATTCTGGTCTATTTTGATGGCAATCTGCTTTGCTATTATTTTTGGTGGGATCACTACATTTCTGATCTGGCAAAGTTCAGAGAATTGACTTTGTCTTTAACCACGGGAATCAATGTCCAACTGGAAATCGCTGCTCAAATCCAACTTCATTGCTGGTTCTACCGTGACTGGTTTCCAGGCACTTTGAGTATGGTCAATATGCCAATGTTTTATGTGTATATATATATATATACATATATGTTCAACACACATATCATATATATATATTTATATATATATATATTTATATATATATATATTTATATTTATATATATATATATATAATGTTGTATATGCCACGATAATCTCCCCATCTGTGATTTTTTTCGTGTGGTTTTTGTCATTTTTGTCAACAATCTTCCGGATCATCGCCGGTGTTTTTTGCTGCTTGACCTTCTGAGTTGCTGCTTGATCTACCAGTGCTGAATAGATCACATGCTGCTCCCCCCATTTGGTGAATTTGATTGGGAAAACCCATGGTTTCCTGTGGTTTCCTGTGGTTTCCCTATAGATTTTCCATTCAACCAATCCAGGGACTGGATTGTTGTTGGGGGAGCAACGAAACCTAGCTTTTGGCTCAAGAAGGTTCTCAACTTACTGGGGTTTTGCAGCCACGGCCCGTGAAAAAGATTCATTATTTCTGACTATCAGAGAATCTTGAATCAGACTGCCGCACAGAGGTAATCCCTGTGACTCTCAGTTTTTTCATTTGAACATGCGGAATAGAACATTTTTCTGGCTGACGAGTGAGAAAGCTGACAGCTTGTGAACATTCGCCACTGACTGCGGCAGTTTTTGTGCTATTGTGTGTTTATATGCAAATTGCTAATGATTCGTTTTGACCTGCAATGTTGTTTTTGACTCCTCGCAGACTCAAACTCTTTGTCTGTACAGTGCATTGCAATAGCTTGAAGCCGGCAGCTCTTCAGGATAAGGGATAGAATTTGGCCCTTGCCAAGGTGCATAAGCATGCCTTCAACAAGAAGGCCCCGGTCGCACAGTAGATTCTTCCGCCATCGACAGTCTTCATCGAGCTGCTTGCATCGATGCTGTGACTGTGAAGTACCAGAAACATGCCTTCGGAAGCTGCAGGTGTCACCGCGCATCAGTAGCCAAAGACGCTACTTGAGCCTCACACAGTACATGCAAAAGCGAGTCCTGATGTTGAGTTGGGGAAGCTAATTTGATCTATATCTATATATAAACATATATATATATATATATAATATACATGTATACATGTAGTATTGTTGCAGTTCGTTGACTGGGATCACCTTTCATACGAAACCTTTCGACAGATAGAACTTGAGGGCCATCCCCAATTTACAAAAACATGTCAAAACTTAAATGAAGCAACTTCTGCAATCTGCTTCATGGTTCCTCCCAAATTTCAGGTACCGTCCGGTGGCATCAGGTTGAGAGAGTTGGACCTGAGCGATAATCACCTGGGGCCCAAGGCGGTAGCGAAGGCACCAAAAACCACCGGGAAGATGGGAATGACTTTGTTGATTTTGTTGGTTGGTCTTTGTAACCATCAAATATGGGGTTTCATATAGAAACTTACCAATATGTGGACATATTAAAATACGAGAGGTTATATACAGATGACCATCTGAGGGCTTTTAGCAAGAAGCAAAGAGGGATTCAGCTGCATCTGCTGTTGCATGTTTTGTTTGGTGCTCATAGGTTTGCATCATAGCCAGGTATCATGTAACCACACATGTACGATTTACGCAAGAATCCCATTCATTTGGCTTTGTCACCAACGGAAGTGTTGGGTGACTGAACATGTCCATCAATTACCAGTAGTACCGCGCAAGGCGG
This sequence comes from Symbiodinium sp. clade C Y103, assembly GCA_003297045.1. Classification (NCBI taxonomy): domain Eukaryota; class Dinophyceae; order Suessiales; family Symbiodiniaceae; genus Cladocopium; species Cladocopium sp. clade C. The sequence continues at coordinate 108,399 of BGPT01000258.1, read as the reverse complement.
TGGCGGAAGTTTCAAAGATACGAAACCTATAGGAGAGGTTGGTCGCTGTGAATGATGGGCAGAGCAAACCCGCTGATGGACCGACAAGTGGTTGGAGGCAGCGCAGTCTGGTTGCAATGTAGCGTAGTTGTAGTTGTGGTTGTAGATGTAACTGCGGATGTAGTCGTAATTGTAATTGTAACGTAGTTGTAGTTCTAGTGGTTGAAGTTGTAGTTGTAGTGGTTTGTAGTTAGTTGTAGTTGTAATTGTAGTTGTAGTGCAGTGTAGACAGTGTAGTGTGGTGTAGTTGTAGTCGTAGTGGTTATTGTGGTTGTAGTTGTTGTAATTGTAGTTGTAGTGCGGTGTGATGTAGTTGTAGTCGTAGTGGTTATTGTGGTTGTAGTTGTTGCAATTGTAGTTGTAGTGCAGTGTTGTGTAGTTGTAGTTGTAGTGGTTATTGTGGTTGTAGTTGTTGTAGTTGTAGTTCACTGTAGTGTAGTACAGTGTAGTGCAGTGTAGAGTAGTGTTGTGTAGTGTAGTGTTGCGTAGCGAAGTGTAGTGCAGTGTAGAGTAGTGTTGTGTAGTGTAGTGTTGCGTAGCGAAGTGTGTAGTGTAGAGTAGTGTGGTGTGTAGTGTAGTGTAGCGTAGCGGGTTGTAGTGTGCTGTAGTGTAGTGTAGCTTAGCGTAGCGTAGCGTAGTTTAGTGTGTAGTAGTGGTTATTTCGGATATCGTGGTTATTGCGGTTATTGCTGTTATTGTGGTTATTGTGGTTGTTGTGGTGATTGTGCTTATTGTGGTTGTAGCTGTAGTTGTTGTAGTTGTAGGTGTAGTTGCTGTAGGTGTTGTAGTTGTAGTTGTAGTTGTAGTTGTTGTAGGTGTTGTAGTTGTAGTTGTACTTGTAGTTGTAGTTGAAGTTGTAGTTGTATTTTTTCTAGTTTTGGTTGTAGTTCTAGTGTTTGTAGTTGTAGTTGTAGTGGTAGTTGTAGTTATAGTGGTAGTTGTAGTTATAGTGGTAGTTGTATTTGTAGTTGTAGTGCAGTGCAGTGTAGTGTAGTTGTAATTGTAGTTGTGTGGTTATTGTGGTGTAGTAGTAGTAGTAGTAGTAGTAGTAGTAGTAGTAGTAGTAGTAGTAGTAGTAGTAGTAGTAGTAGTAGTAGTACTAGTAGTACTAGTAGTACTAGTACTAGTACTAGTACTAGTACTAGTAGTAGTAGTAGTTGCTCTCAACTTCGAACCCGTCAGTTTTTATCACTTTTCAATTCGAAATGTGCTTTGCGCCACAGCTCAACTTCCAAAAGTGTTCCGAGAATGGTGTGTTTTGACACTTTTTACATCAAAATGTGCTTCATGCCACAACGGCGTGCACTTTTTCAACATCTCAACTTCCAAAAGTGCTCCAAACCTGTTAGTCTTTAACACTTTTTACTTCCAAACGCGCTTCGTGCCACAACGGCGTGCACTTTTTCGACATCTCAACTTCCAAAACTGCTCCGAGCATGAGGTGCTTTGTAGCTTTTTACTTCAAAATGTGCTTCGCGCCTCAACGGCGTGCAATTTTTGATCTCTCATCTCCCCAGATGGCTCCGCACCCGCCGCTTTAGCGAGCCTACTTTTCAGCCCTCCGGAGCTACAAAACATTGGAAAAACACAGTGTTTCTCGACTTTGTTACCTTTTTGCGCACCTGCATCTTCTCTCTTCTGACTTTCTCCTCTCTGATCTTCTCTTCTCTGGATATCAAAAGTTCGGTTTAGTTTCGATTCGGAAGTTTAAACTGTGTTAAGTGATATATTGAATAAATTTAAGCATATCCACTAATATCCCCGTACTTGGCTGGTTGATTTCCTCATGCTTATCGAACATCTTGAGCCCCGGGTTCGAAACAGGAACATCATTCACCAAAAAATCAACGACATTGGCCGCTGTTCATGAAACCCTCATATTGAAATACATGACGGGTCAGTATATCTTGAACGTGAACTGGCTCGTCCCATCTTGGCTTTTCCATCTGTCCATATTGTCGGAAGTTTGACTTCTAAACTTCCTTTGAACACTACTTAACTTTGTACATATGGCGCTTCCGGAAGAATCATTGGACAAGCATAGCTCATCTATTTATCATTGTCTCCCACGTTTCCATTCATCCACAATTGAATGATGTGGTGCCCTACCCGCTGCAGTTGCTGCAAGCTGGGCGTGACAACCTGCAAGTGCTGGACTTAAGCGGGGCAACCCAAGGGATGTTGAGAAAGGTATCCAAACACGGATAGAACACTAGAATAGAACATGTAATTTTCAAAATTCAAAGTGCTTTCTAAAGTCATAGCATTATACATTTGATAGTGGTATATAGTACTACCTAAATATGTGGACATGTATTTTTCAGATACATGATATAATTGTCATGATTATACATATAATTGTGCAAATATCTGCGATAGCACTAATTATCTACAAATATTGTAGGTACCCTAACAACCACAGAAAGATAGGGAGTGGGTCAGGGTATCCATGGCTATGGTGAGCCAGGTTGCAACAAGTTGGGCGACGAAGGTGCCAAAGCCTTGGCTGAAGCCCTGGGCAAAGGCATCGGGCTTGGGGCGGCCCTGGGTTGGGACTGGGGTTTGAAAACCATGGGTTTGACAACCCCAAAGGACTTTAGCTGTTGTTTATGGATGTTCATCCCCAAACAAATATATGGCAAATTGTAGTTTAGTTGGAAACAACCCAGACCAATGGCGAGAAAAAGACGATCCAAAGAATACTAGATGGTCAGTGTCCAATTGATGACTGTGGGGGTCTTCCTGATTGTTTTGACGTCCCTAAGTCATCGAAAAATTGCCGTTCAAAAATGACAAGCTAGTGGGTCCCAATGGGTGCCCCGCTTTTTCATCCAGCAGCTCACACGTGGCTGGCTGGAAAATGCTCTTTAAATGGCGGTTAAATGGGGAACATCATATATTTATATATATATATTTACATACATACATACATACGTATACATATATATATATATACACATACATACAGATATATATATATATATGTATATATATTTATTTTCATATACACATACACATATATACACATACGCATATATACATATATACATAAATATCCAAATATATACATTTGGGGGATTTCCAATTGAGATGTTTGAGTTCCGGAGGGTGTTGCAGGTGTATTTTCCCATTCAAAGCCTCAAAATCCTCAATTGCTAATTTTTGTCACCCACAAGGGTTTGTCCAAACTGGGGCACCCCTTACATCAAAGGAGTATACGCCAATTTATGGATGCAACAAGTACGTATATGTACAAATAGATTGTTGAATTATGATGCACCAGTGGATGGCATGGGGTACATCCCATTCATGGACAAACCCATATCATCCCACATGCATGCATATCCATGAAGGTAGTATCAAATCAAGACATCTATGACAACAATTTCAGTAAGGTGAAAGATGGATATAGTTAAAAGCTACAAGTTACTAGTACATGTCAAGTCGAGGTAGCTCATATGAATCCTGTCCATTCCGGAATTCAACGACTGGTTGATTTAGCCAAAACATGATTTCTTCGGACTTGCGTTTTGATGGGGTAGGTCGAACATGCTTTCGAGGGTATAGAAGCGGATAGAAACGCAATGAGAGGTGCACGGTGGATTAGCTAACTTGAGAAATCACCATAACAAGGCAATGGATTCAAATTGCAGACAGATAGTGGATCAATGTTTCATCAATCAGCACATGTTGACTATGTAGTCAAGATAGTTGTAAAACAATCAATACATCAATGATATTTTCAATCTACATGCAATCTGTAAGCTCTGCAAGTTCTGCAAGCTCTGCAAGCATCTTTTCTCGACAGCCCAAACGTTTGTCCGACCCATGGGGCCTTGAGCGCTAGCCTAAACCATCGAGAAGAATCTCTGCGGGTGCAACATCGAGTGCGCTGAGAACTGTCCACTTTCTAATTTTCATTCGTTCTCTGGCTCTTCTCATGTAAAATGGAATTGGTTCTGAATTGAATATGAAAATCGGGCAGGCATGCCCGCCGCATTTCGCAATGTCACACAGAGGAATGCTCGCGCATATTTGACCAGGACATTCCAAAGATAATGAAGGATCACAAGGACTGAATCAGAGAGAAAAAACTCAAGAAGCAATCACAAGCAAAAAACACTCACAAGGCGTGGAACTGCAATCTTCTGTGTGTCACTGAATGCAACCAAGAGTGCAAATCGCAAAGCATTCATCAGCCGGCTGGGCGGTCGCACCTGAAGCAGGCTGTCAGGCGGAACCCGCAATGTAGACTTGCAAATGCAAAAGACAATCCCACCCAAAATTGCAGAAGTTGCCAGATATTCCAGTGGAGGAGGGAGAGAACATCTCACTCCGTAGAGGCTTGCGCTGATTCCATTTGAGGCAAAAGCATGCCACACATGCAATGACTATAGAGAAAAGTCACATGATCACCACTGGTAGGGCGGGGCTGAAGTTCGCGCCCGGCACTGATCTTTGAGGAACTTGACAACCTTCCCCATGCTCCCGCGAGGAACTAACCCATGTGACGGAGTGTCCTGACTTCTTTCAGCACATCTGACTTCAAGCCGGCAATTCTCAACCTCTTTCCACGTGAACTCTTCGGAAAGGATCACAGTGTCATTGAGGAGAGCTTCGACAAGTTTCTTCTGTTTGGAGAGCAAGGGACTAGCAGCTGATGGCGGCAACGAGGCTTCATGCGGCCGAGGAATGGCCTGAAGGATACGCTCTTCCAAGGCAGCCAACTCTTGTTCTCGTTTCTGCCCCAACTTTTCATGCATTTCAACAGCTTGCTTTTCAGCCAGCTCTGCATCGCACTTGGCCTTGAAATCTCGTAGCATCTTCAGTCAGCGCGTTCCAATGAGGGGAGTGTGGTGTGGCGGTGGACCTTGTTCTTCGACTTCATGCAAACGTTCGGCCAAGCACATGGTCAAGGTCTCCTGGGTGGAAGAGGAATGGCGATGATGTGAGCTGCGCCATCCCCAGGAGCTCTGCCCCCGTGTGTAGTTGGAGTGTTGGGAGCCATAGTTGCTGTAGCCGCCCTTGCTTCTCGGCCAGCCTGCTTCGGCAAGGCACAGAAACAGCACGAAAATCAAAGCCCACATAGCCTAGCACTTTGCTATTGCTCTACTTCAAAGTTCGGATCTGTGGGGTGCTGAGCAGAAATTGGCTTGTGTTGTGCAAAAAAATGTTTGAGGCAGAACAACATGAAGTGCACGAATTTGTGGTATTCGGGAAACCCAACTGACACCAAAGCATGCTTTACTCTGCCTTTGGCCCACTTCGCACTCTTAAGGTCAGAGAGCAAGGCAATAGAAGCCCTCTGCCAGCTCAATACGGATGACTGGATCACACTTCATGCTTTTGAATTTTCCAAAAAAAATGCAACGCAAAAAATCTTTCTTTCCAGCAGCCCAGGGCGGCAGTGCAGGATTTTTTTATGTTCAAGCCTATCTCTCCAGTCTGTTCACTGACAAGCATGTCGAGCCAGGGCAGTCGGCCACAAGTTGGCTGCGAGAAATCAAACTGAATGTTATCATAGATGAGCGGGAAGGCCGCCTTTCAGCATCGAGTGCAATACCATTGGCTGGCAACCACGACGTCATCTGTGTAGCGCAGATGACACACGGCAGCACGCCAATTTGCAGGAGCCACATAGCCAAGCTGCCGTTGCCGGCGGTCATTCTGCAACCATCGTCCTTCGAAGCCGCCCGCCAATGTAACACAGGCCGCTGCCTTCGACATGAGGCCACCAATTGGCAGCCCTTGCAAAATAAAAATTTTGTCAGCAACAAAAGTCAAACATGTCAGGGTAGCCCCTGAGAAGCCAAGCAGCATCTCTTCGAAGCTCCAGGATTGAGCGCGGAGCGAGGCATGCTTAGACTTTCCGAACCATGCTATCCTCTTGCGGGCGTTCATCACTGTAATAGCTGGTTTCAAGCCTGCCTTGCATGCCACATGTTGTAGTTCTTGAGCTTCTTGAATGGATTTTTGTGGTGAAACCATCTCAAGAAATTGCCCAGCGTCGCCAACTAACTACAACTTGGCAACTCACAGTGGCTCTGCAGCAGCGGATGCAATGGCAGGAAGGGTTGTGAGGGAGATGTTTCAGCTTCTCTTGCAACTTTAACGAAGGATCATTCAAGCTGAAGGTGTCACATGAATCTCTTGCCTCTTTCAACAGGAAATCCCACGTCCGATGTAATGATTTCCAATGCCGACGCTGAGGCCAGCCCGAGTAGCTGACGATTTCTTGCACACAGCTATGGCCGACTTTTTTGCAAACATGGACCGGGCCCTGAAAACATTTGGACTTGATGGAGATGTAGGAGTATGGCAGCAGCCAAATGTGCTGGCTCAGACCAAGTTGTTCAAAAAGTTTCTTTCCCATGACCCTGATGAGCATGGAGGCAATCCACTGATTTTCCATATCTGCCGGAAGGGAAGTGAGCACCCAAGAGGACGACACTGCGGCAAAAGTGCACAGAAAAACAATCACAACGCGTGCAACTGCAGTCTTCTGTGTGTCACTGAATGCAACCAAGATTTAAAATCGCACAGCATTCATCGGCCGGCTGGGTGGTCGCACCTGAAGCAGGCTGTCAAGCGGAACCAACGATGTAGACGTGCAAATGCAAAAGACAAAAGACAAAAGACAACCAAAAATAGTGTGCATGTATATTCATTGCTGAAAGACGTAAATATACCTGCACACCCAATATACATTAAATAGATATATTATTTTTATTTATACATATATATATATATATAATATATATATATATATACACTTAATATGATTCAAACAAGTGTATGTGTATATATATATATAATTATTTATATTTGCAATTGTATGCATGTTATCAAGGTAGAAAAATTTCATCCCCAACGGCCACCCGTCTCCAGGTCCATCTTCCGGATATTCGATCAGCGTGCTGCGGCTGCGCAGCAACGGTGCGCCGCAAGGGCTCACGGGGGGTTCACCGGGGGGAGCCGAAACGTGTGGCAAAACAGTACCTTTACAAAATGGGATTAGCCTCTGGTAAACGGACTTAGCTGTGGAAATAGGTAAATCAATATAGATCAGTTTTTTAAATATGGGCAATTTTTCATAGCTATGATAGTTTACCAGGGTAAAACAATCTTACCATTTAACATAGGTGTGGAAAATGGCCTGGGTTTATAGATTATTTAAATTGATTTGATGAATGATTTACCAATACACATGAACCAGTGGTAGTTTTGGCGATTTTCTATAGCTATGTTTAGCAACCAGAGGGTAGCCGTTTGACCCTCAAGAGTTTGTCTTCAGTGGAAACGAATCTTCCTCCGACTGATGGCAGGGTCTATCTTAAATTACATGTAGAAATTTATCATATGTATACCGATTGCCGGTGTATGTATATATGTATGTATATATATATATATATTTATATATGTGTGTGTGTGTCTCCTACGGAGCTGATGTTGCTTCTGCTTTAATGCTGAATTTTCCACGGCAAGATTCATGAAAAGAGGATTGCGACGGGCCTGCTCGCTGCCATGAGAAATGACAACCAACAGTAGGGATTTGATCAGCAAATATTGGGAGATACCAGATCTAACCACCAAAAGCGCCAAGATTAGATAAATGTGTCCAAAATAGGAAAATAGTTTACTTCTAGGTCAAGATTGGATGCTGCAACTACCCAAAACCTTTGGAAGTGACTTAGCAGCAGTCAAACTGTAGCCACCACTAGTAGTGGTCTTTACTATGATGCTTCACCATATCAGTAGATTAGGGTACCCATTCATCAAGCGTCTATCAATGTTCATCAATTTCACTCTTTTCTCCCCATGAAACCAGGATTCAGTGTACTACCCTGGGGGGTGAATCAATGAAACGCCCATTCTTCTTTAAACGTCTGTTACGGAGGATTCCCTCAATTCATTGCTATATTTCCACATGGTTGACGCTCATTAAATCTCATCTATAGCTAGTTATTCATGCCTTTGTGTTGAAACCTCATACTTGGTTCCATCCCCATGATGTTTTTGTGAAAATTAAGATCTTTTCGCATTGAAATTCATCGTTTCAATGATTTTGTCAACAAGATACTTCAAAACAACAACAACAACAACAACAACAACAACAACAACAACAACAACAACAACAACATGTTGCCAAAAGGACCTGAAACGTCAGCTTCCTAGACGCCTTTTCTGAGTCTATTCAACATCATGATCTAACTTGTGTTGGTACGTCAAATTGAATAATATGTTAATCCACGTCAACCCATGTTGATTTTCTTGGTATATTAGTCATTTGACCGCAAAAAACATCACTTCGTCATGTTGATACTTTGATATTCCAACGCAATCCATTGGGGACCTATTGTGCAATTCCATTAATTACTGTAGTTATATTTGTATAAATAAATATATATATATATATATATATTTGTATGTATTTACATACACTGCATATATGTAGGTGTGGATAATATATATATATATATATGTAACAATATGATCCACCATTTTGATGTTACTTTACCCATTGGTTTATCACATAAACCATTAGAGCAACCCTGAAAAAAAAATAGAAATGTCAAATCCCAACAAAATAGTAATGACATTGGGTCTTTTCTGGGGTGCCATAGTTTAAAATCATCCATCATATCATTAAATCCATGACATTTTCTTTCAATCCCAACGATACCACCATTTTGTTGATTGGAATCCTCACGTTTCATAGTTCAATTCCACAGAATATTCCCGAAAAAAACATCATCATCTCCCATATTTTGCCGGATCGCTCCGCAGGTGATCAAGTTCCATTACAGCCCCATGATATCACCAATATTCTTGGTGAAATCATGTTAAATCCACTTGTTCGTCGGTAAAACGACGACTCCATGGTGACATGGTGACCTGGTCGGGCCGCAGGTATCGGCGACGAAGGCGGTGAAGCTCTGGCCGAAGCACTGATGCATCTGGGCGATGTGAATGTGGGATTTCACGGGGATTCATGTGGGTAAAACAATGAGAAACCATCAATTGTTGGATTATTTTTATCATTACTATGATTATTCTTATTACTATTATTTTTTACTAATATAAAACTAATATATTGATTATTACTATAGTACTACCATCATTACCATTATCACTATTATTACTCTTCATGTGGGTGAAACAATGCCACAAACCACGCATTTGGGAATGGTTTATACAACCTATAAAAATGGTGAGTCATTGGGGATGGTGTTATTGTTGTTCTCCCTCCATTAATGAGAATTCATGCTTATATAATGGATATTTGATTTTTGAACTGTCAGAAATTGATAGCTAATAGGTACTAGATTGGTATTTAACTGGCTGGGGAATGGATGAGACATTGGTATCGCACGTATTTTGATACACCAAAATTAGGAACTGGATTGTAAAAAAATCGGGATTTCATGCGGATTGAACCAAACATTTGGATTTAACCATCTTGAGTTGGGGTGGGAAATTTGCTGGTTGGAGTTGGAAATTTGTTTGTTCAATAGTGATGCTGTATATATATATATATATTGTACTATGAATGGAGCAGCAAAGGTTTAGAACATGTTAACCATTTTAAAGGGTTGTAATGGTTGGTAGCTGGTTAGCCCAACAATGGCTATATCCAGCAGACAAATCAGCACCCAGGACCGCAAATAGGGTCTAAGTTGAATTTACCGCCTGCAGATCCTCTTGGAGCATCTCACAATTTGGTATATTTCATTGGGTTTAACTGTGCTACTAAGCAGTTAGCTCAATATGGAAGATGCCCTGTCAATCTGCTTTTGAGGGACACCTATGAAGAAGATGCTTTTGGTTTTGAAACGACATCCCACACCATCTGACACCGTGCGATTACAAGAATCCAAGGTCGATCACATCGCTGAAGGAGTTTGATTTCTCTGAGAACCAGGTGGGATGCAGGGATGGGGCACCACTGGTGCCATTGGTGATATGAAGATGGTAAAAGATAGTACAAGTATGCTTTGAAGGATCACTGTCAACCATTTCTTCCTTCCACTCCACTGTAATTCCACACGTGCTATGGTCAAAACATGGTTGATACTTTCATAAAGGGGATGGTCATCAATCCACTAGTATATACGGATTTATATGACATTGTAAGGATTCCCAGTATGGGAAAGATGACCATACCCCAGGTACTGTGTTTTGACCATGGCACACTGGACTTCCACTGCTGCCGAATCAGGTCACTGTTCAGATTTCTGCAGTGATGTTCAGAGCACCCTGGCAGCGGTGCAGCGGGAGACTCCTGGAGCAAGGAGACAGTGTAGGTACAATGTGTAGAGTGTGCAAAACGTGCAGAGAAAGCGACTGATTTTCACGGCGTAGTTCTATGTTGTATCTAGATACATCTAGATACTATGCTGTCCAAAGTCATACAAAGTCCAAGAATATAATCAAGAGATGGTATCCCGCCGTGTTTGTTCCCACAGCAGACACAAGATGCTAGGTGTCCCAATGATCATCCACGTTATTTACCTGGTTAATGTCTGGGATATCTCCCCTTTTTCATGGGCAATGGGTTATGATCCGCTTCAATTAGACAGTTAAACAATGATCATCCAACTGTGCATCCATGACCAAGGCAGTCTGTGCTGCGAAAGCGTTGCAGAGGCACGCCTTCCGGGAACGGTATAGGGACTTGACGCCGGCAGTCTAAGCCGACACATGTTCGCACAACACGTTTATGTTTGTTCTATTTATTTGTTGTGTTATTCATGTTTGACATATATGCGATGCAGAGATGTGATGTCCTTTTTAAAAGTATATCTATGATGTGTATATACATATATTTATGTATATTACACACAGCCTTTTGACAGGCTTTACCTGGACGGCAACTTGCCGTGGCCCAGCAGTGAGAATTGCGAGGTCCAGTGGGGGCCTAGATGAGACCCTTAAAGTCGCTGGGGAGTTCTCAGATTTCACCATCTAAATGATCTAAATGGGGATATAATGGGGAGATATTGGGATCATTATAGATATACTGGGCATATGATGGCTCGGTATAACCAATATTAACCACCGGTTTGTTGTTTCAAAGCGTTCTTATGTTCAACCTGATGATGATCCTAACTGACGAGGCTTGTTTTGAGGGTTGACATCTCCAACGCGTTAATCATTTGATGACATTTAAGGCATAGATTTAGTGCTGTTTCAAAGCAACAACTTCATGATTGGCCATGCAGATATGATTAGATCCCGAAACATCCCGAAACAAGATAGGATGATGGTTTCTAGGATTTTGGTGGGCATACCTAGCCACCTTTGGTTGCTAATGGATTTTGGGACGTGTTCCTTCCGTGGGGTACTGAAGTCGTTAACCTTCAAGACACATGGCCTAATGCATTCTGATGACTTTTTCCTGTTGAACCGTCCAGTAACCGCATTTGCCTTCTGGCAATCAAAGAAATCAAGTGAAAGTGAGTAGTTGAGACAGGTAAAGATTGGTATTTTGTCAACACACAGGGCTGATATGCATTGTAATGTTCCATTCATGAGTAGTATTGAGTAGTTTGTGGTTTTCCAAAATGTTTCAACTTGTGTTTTCCACTCCACCTGGAACTATGATCTGAATGGATGGTTTATCCCATTATGATATGATCCCATCATTTAAGTGTGGTGTTTCATAATGTCTGTCGGCTAAATATTTGTCATCAATCCCATCATGTAACTTGGTGTTTCATAGGGATAATCCCATTATAACTATAATCATCTATAATCCCAGAATGGATGGTTTATAGTTCTTATATGAAGAGATCCATAGGGATTCCACAACATGGGATAATTTTCATGATAATCCATAGTTTAATAATCCCATAATGGATGGTTTATCCCATTCTAATCCCCATGAAAATCCCATGTGATGACCCGCCGAAGGTGCAGGTTACAGCCTTCACAGATCAGCTCAGTGGGGAGCCACAGATAGCTGGGACGCGGCGCGACGCGAATAGCTGGGTGAGATTTTCCAAGAGATACCCTCTGGTAAACTAACATAGCTATGTAAAATCACAATTTTTAATAGGAAAATCAACTATAAATGGCCGTTTTTCAATAGCTATGTTAAATTACCAGAGGGTAGGGGGTTTCCATAGTCATGGGGGATCCCCAATAGCTGGATGGTTTATAGTGGAAAATCCTATTAAAATGGATGATTTAGGGGTACCCCCATTCTGGGAAACCTCCATATCCTCCTGTAAAAGAACATAGACGTGGAAATTCACCATTTTTATCGTCAATCATCTATCCATGGGCCATTTTCCACATTTGTGCTTAGTTTACTCCGGGGTATCCCAAACGATGCCATTGAAAATCCTCGAACTAATTGTAAAATTGTCCATTGCTATGCTTGATTACCAGAGGATAACCAGTTACGTAAAGTTGGGGAAACTATGCTGAGCAGAATAGATGGGGTAGCAAACATCACTACTTATTTGCCGCAAGTCAACGATTCTTTGAGCGCAAAAATATGATTCAAAGTGATGCTTTGGAAAGAAAACAAGCACAAAATCTTGCGGAGCATTCTTTTTCACATACACTGCATACACCCATTGCCTGCCAATTATATACGGGACATAAACGTGTAAAAATAGATTCAGCAGACAAGTAAAAAATGAAGTGAACAAATGAAAACACAAAGTAGCAACAAGTAGAACACAGACCCTAGGTCACAGAAACACAGAAGTGGGAGTGAGGTTTGGGATATTTTTTTATGATTACTATTTGTTTACTTTTTTTAGGTGTGCATTGCTGCGATATCTTCAAAACCAGTTTCCTTCCCTGCAGCACCACAATGCTGAATCATGTTTCAATACGTGCATCCTTTTCTCCTGATCACCAGCACAACATGTTGAACAAAATTCCAAAATCCTAAAAAGAAATGGATGTGGAAAAAAAACATGACAGCACTACAAAAAGCAACAGCGTTGCGAAAACGCAAATGTCCCCAGACTCTTGTGTCAAAGTCACCAACTACCACAAATAGGCTGTTTTTTCTGAGTGCAGACGAGGTAGCGAAGGTATGGTAGATACCAGTGAAATTCTGGCATTGTTTGTAATGCGCATCCATTCTGCCACACCCAACACCCATGATACATCACAACATTAAGCCAACTGAAAAATGGTTCTTCTCAAACATCGAATCTTGACGCAAAGAAACAGTCACACCACTGCAACTAAGAGTCACACTGTAAGAACATGGTTTCTGGAATCGATCATATATATATATATAATATATATATATATATATATCATATATATTAAAATATATATAGACGACATGGAGAGAGAGGGAGACTGTATGATATATTATGTCCAGTGACACCCCATTTGATCCAGATGCCTCGTTTTCTACATGTTTGTTGATGTATTCAGTTCTCGTCCCGGCAAGGTGGACCGTTAGCCGTCGCGTCCCTGGAAGTGCTGAGTCTAAGGTGGTTGGGGTTGTGTCAAACCATCTGATTTTTGGGTAGCCCATTTTCAGATAAGACCTGGTCTCGAAATCGGGAACCCTGGGACCCTGCAAACCATGAGATGCCTTAAGAATGCGGAATTTTGATGGTTATTGTAGTTTGATGGGTGCTGTTCCCAAATTTCCCACCAAAATGAAACATTCTAGGTTTGCTACCAGGTGGATATGATGGAGCTGGGGAGCTTTGGGAATACAATGGAATACATATTCTCTTTATTTCCCTTTTTATAGATTTATAAGGAGTCAAAGAGCTATTATCAGAGTTTACCAACCACATTATAGTTTGAGGTTGAACATGACATGGGCCTAAAAGAGCCCGACGCTCCGCGTGTCTGACCTGGGTGCCCAAGAGATGGTCGCGCATTGGATTCCCAAAGAATGCTTCGTTTCACAATCAAAAATTATAATCCCATGATATTCCATATTAGAATGGGCCATCTATAGATCCTTTATTTTCATGGGCCATTTTCCGCTATGTTAAATAACCAAAAGGGATCCAAAGGGTATATTCCCATTGTATGCCCAAAAAAGTTGAACAATCCCAGTATACTCCCATCAATCATACATAATTATATCCCATATTACCAGTTGTATTATCCCAAACATATCCCATGATTTCCATAGCTGCTTTAAGAGGTCCCTCCTATGTCCCGCAACCGCCTCCGCTGGAAGGCGCTGCAAGATGTATTCCTCGGGCGCCACGAAACTCTTTGAGTCGCTGGCGACCAATCAGGTGCCTGAATGTTGGGAAAGCAATAGGATTCACCATCCCCACATTTACCATACATGGGTTGTATATACCATCAAACTATGGCATTAATAAACTATTATATATATATATATAATTACAACTAAGTATTATAGTAGCAATATCCCTTAATGGACCTCTGAGGTAGGTCCATTTGAAATTTGAGGCCGGTGACCACATATATATATGTGTATAGATATATATAGATACAGACATACACATATATATAGATGTACATTCCATCAACATCCCATCTTGACCACCCCTGATTTACTGTGGTTTAGTCGTGGATCTATCCAGGCCGCCACATTTCGGGTCAGGTCAAGGTAACTCTTCGACAGCGGTCCTCAGGGTGCCCATGGTGCCTTCAAAAAACATGCACGTGTCTTCTTGATGCCAGAAAAATCTGGCTCAAAACCATGTTCATACTGTATTACATGATATATATATATATATATACACAATTATATGTATATGAATATAATATTGGTACCATATTTAGGAGGGATGAATATCTATAATCAAGAGTGCTTTTTTGGGGTGAACAGACGGGTACCCATGATGCGATGATGCTGACAATCCCAGCTTACTCAATTTGTCTTTTCTTTTATTAGGCTTGCGGGAATATTGATAAAATATATATATATATATATACATATGTATATGTTAAAAATATATATATATATATAGATGCCCAGCTATAGTTTGGGGATTTCCCAACGGCCTGCCACGTTCAATTACAAGCAGGTGGTGGTGGTTAGCCTCGAATCCACTTGGTTGATCCATTTTTGCCTCGGCCAGACCCTTCGAAAGCTGAATCTCGCGTGCAATGGCATTCGTCAGGCGCTGGAAAGTCATGGTTTTGGGATAAACCCGGTTTTGGTCTGAATCGTATTTTTCCTTGGCGGTCCAAGTTTTGGTACCCCATTTTTTGACCCAGATGCATTGAAGCACCAGCAACTGTTGCTTGGTACAGTCAAGACCATCACGTTCCTGTAGTAGGATTGTTGTCTATTCAATTCGCCATTCACAATTGTTGGCACGTGTTTTTTTCAAACCTGCCTAGCTTTGCAAATGTATTTGACACATATTCTGCCTGCACTTGGGATCAACTGTCCAAGTTTGGGCCTGGGTCAAATTGGGTGCCCAATCACAGTCCTAAAGCGTTTTGGTCGGATCATATAATATTCCAAATGTGGATCCTAAAATTAAAAGGACGGTTGGCTGATGTTATATTGTATCATATTGTATCATTGTATTCCAAACATTGATATTATTGTATTAAACCACGTGTTTCATGCCAATCAGTACCCTCCAGTAATTTCACATAGCTTTGGAAAGTCCCCATTCTAAGAAAACGGTAACGCTTGGAACAAAATGGGCCATCTATACCATAGCTGTGCATCGCTTGCTTGATTTACTGAGGGTTATTCACATAATGTTCCTGCTTTAAATCTTTCTCATGGGTAAATCTCAAATCAAACAACCCAGTACCATTAAATCCCATTACATCCCATAAAGCCACCATAAAATCGCCATAAAATCGCCATAAAATCGCCATGTTTGCCCTGCACCCAACCAGCTGTGCACCGTTTGCTGTGCCCAGAGCGCGGCTCACTCCCTGGCGATCATGTTGGCATCGCCTAGTGTGGCCCTGGAGGAGATTTGCTCCGGTTGAGACGCTGAAAAATTCCCTTAGGATGGGGAAAGTGTCGAATCAAAAACGGGGAGACATGAGGAAAATTGGATGCCTTTTGACTAAGCTCTACTGATTCTATCTTGGCATATCTTGGTTTTTCATTTTGTTTTGTGTTTTTCATTGTTTATCGTGGTTTAAATAGAAGATGATACTGGGGCCACGGTTTGACTCGTACGGCCTGGTGGCAAGTCTTATCGATGGCTTCCGCACGTTGGGGAAAGTATCTTTCCACATTCATGATATAGATGTGCATGTTTTTGAGAAGATATGTAGGGGTCTGCTCATGGGTTTTCCACTGGTTGCTATTTAGCCACTTGTTCTTCTACGTACACAATAAATATCAATAAACATATTATATAAGGTATAATAGGTAGAATGGACATGCCAGATGTTTTTTCCAAGCCCTTAAGTAATATTGCTGTGTTGGGAACCCTTGAGTCAGTGTTGGGAAATGAAGTCGCGGATGTACAAGGTGATTTAGCCATCATGATTTATGATTGTTTTTGCCAACTTCTCGAAACGATCCCATTATAGGTCACATCAAATCACAGAAACCACAGTGTCACAGCCGCTTCAATGGGAAATCCACTACTTGGGGAATCTATAGGGAATATATTCTTTTTGTTTGGGGTCCTAACGCAAATCAAAGTTATCTAGCCATTTTTGTTGTATATAGTCATATAGTATAGTTATATCTAACAATATTCTCTTTGGTGTTAATTCTACCGCTTCGTACCCCCCACCCCCACTGGAAGTTTCCATCATCCACATGGCCATCTACAGATCTGGACAACCAGCGACCATCGACTGTTGGGGATCGTAGATTTATTGTAGGGGATGGGTGTAAGCCATCAAACATGATAGCACTTCCCATTGAAAATATCAATTTTGATCATATGCAAAAAACGTTTCCCAAATTACACAGTTGAACCATCATAGACAATGAAGTTTGTAGAATCTATGTCAAGGTGCAAACAACATATTCCATGCCATCTTCCTGATTCCTCCCAAGGGAAAGCATCATTTCAACTCGTTGGAGTCAACTAGCAGGGACAATCCGCAATTGATCTCAGTCCAAATTTTCATGGGAAAACCAAAGGTTTTTTTTCTGCAGATTCTCCCTTAAATGCTCCTAAGTTGGTTTATAAACTCAATAACGCTAGGTATATCATA
This sequence comes from Symbiodinium sp. clade C Y103, assembly GCA_003297045.1. Classification (NCBI taxonomy): domain Eukaryota; class Dinophyceae; order Suessiales; family Symbiodiniaceae; genus Cladocopium; species Cladocopium sp. clade C. The sequence continues at coordinate 91,236 of BGPT01000258.1, read as the reverse complement.
TCAGTTATAGTTTATAATGATCCCCCAAATCAACCCAAACGTTCAACCCAAAATGTCAACAAAACGAACGTTTTGCAGGACGAGCACGAGCATTTTTTGCTCGTTTGAGGTTCCAGGATGTTCCAGGTATAAATGATTACTGTATATGACTATAGACTATATATATTTCTATATATTCATATACCCTCTAGTAAACTAACATAGCTATGGAAAATCACCAGTTTTAATGGGAAAATCCACTATCAATGGCCATTTTCAATAGCTATGTTAGTTCACCAGAGGGTATAATATAACCATAGTTATATCCCCCATCACATTTGGTTAAATCCAAGCGTCACCTTACCAGGAGCTGGACCTCAGGGACAATCGCCTTGGATCTCAAGATGCGCTGGCGATCGCCATGCAACAGGCACGACAACTGGTTGTGCAAACATACAGTTGGGATATCATGGGGATATAATATGATGTATATGATATGATGTGTGTGCGTATGTATATATATATATACATATATCATCTAAATTCTGGTTGGTCTTTCAAAAACAAAACTTTGTGATTCAAACGACAAAAACGAGCGGATTCGACCATGAAAACTGGGATCTATTGTGTACTTCGTCGGCAACCTTGAGTGCATCCAAATCCATCTCTCCTGAAACAATGTTTGATTTTGAGTGCCAAACATGCGGATGACGCCAAAATGAGGATCTAACCAAAACTTGGGATTTGACAAATAAGGATTTTACAAACAGCAAAGTGTGATACAAGAGGCATTGGTTGGTGGTTAACCAGGGGTTCATCCGCAAACATGGGGACAGAATCTATGGACATGCGGAGATATTGTGCCGTTGATTGGATGGCTTCAAAGATTTGTGACTTTCCCTGGGTGGGATGGTGATTCATTGGGTAGATATGCCCAGGAGACTCTACACCTTCCCATGAGGCAACAGGTCGACACACTTGGTAAGATGCAGTGATCCAGGTGCAGAAATCATGGTGGCATGGTTCGTCTGAATTACCATCTGGTAAACTAACAGTTTGCTATTGAAAATGACCATTGAAATATATAGAAGTAGTGGATTTTCCCATTCAAAAATGGTGATTTTCCATGGTTATGTAGCAGTTTACCAGAGGGTAAACTGGGGGTTCCAAGTTGGTTCGACATCTTTGAAACCAACGGATTTGGAGATACTGTGACGACCAACTTTTGCGGCATACAACATCATACAATGTATATATATATATACACAGTATCCTAATATAATTTTAGGAATACTATAGTTCAACCAACTACTAGTGGTATGACTTCTATACTCCAAATTGAACTCTTGAGGCCACCAAATTCCATCCCACCATTCCTTTGGGTTCCCTTTTGCGGCTCAACCCATCTGCAGAGCCCCGGCTCAAAACTTGCCAGGTTTTCCTTCCAGGGCAGACGGTCACGGTGGCAGCTTGACGGATGAAACTGTTGACTGTTAAATACTTAGATCCAAGAAACAACTGTAGCCAGAGAGAGTTTATTTAGTTTATTCATCCAACAAAAAGGTAAGATAGCACCGCTTTGGGGTTTAAGAATGTTCAAGATTCAAGATCATATTTGGGCGTCAATCAGAATGATCATTTTGCTAGGTGAGTCATGAAGAACCAGGGTTGGCAAGGTAATTGAGGTCGCTTATGTATCCCACTGATCACCATTTTTGTGATAAAGGTTGCCAACTCGTTGCTAAGGCTTGAGGATGATTATTCAAAAAGCCGGTCCCATTTTGAACCTGGGTCTGTTTGATCCAGTCTCCTTTCAACCCCAAGATGTCTGGGGGTTTACGGGGAAGAGGTTGAAGGTCTTGTTTTCGTGCCAGCGACTGCTGATGCTTCAGCCATGACAATGAGGCACTGCCCAACCCCCTCAGCTGCTCAAGAGAGAAGTACAACATGATAGATGAAGTTGTCAAAAACTGTTGTTTCAAGGTTAAAATTATGTTGAACAGTATGACACAACAAGCGAACCCAGATCTATTCAACTGCATTCTTGCAAAGAATTTCTACATCTCCATGCAGGTTTTGGTTGCTTGAATCCGCGGTTTGTGTCTTATAGTCGTCCTGAAGTCTGCAAGATATTCTGTTCAAACAGGTTCAAGCATATTTTAGTTTTGATTTTGAAATCTATATCTTGTATGCACTCCAAGATCACTGTAAATGCCCATATATATAATTGTATATATTATATAACATATATTATATATATATACCCCGGCCTTTCCACATTTTTTTTTTGCTATGTGCCGCACCAAGGAGTCCAAATTATCCGCCAGCGACGCATCAGAGATCGAGGCAAGAAGTTCCGCTGCGTCGGTCTGTTTTTCATGGGGGATACCCCCAATTTACCCATTCAACTATTGGATCATTGCCCAGTGGATTTATTGGGGGTATCTAATATCCCAGTTTTACATAATTTTACGACATTTATGGGGGGATGGGTCAAAATCTGCTATCCCCAGAAGGGACCAGAGATTGGAATCTATAGGCTGTGTAGGTTTAGTATGAATACCATCTACTTCTTGGGGTAATGACTTGACCCATACACAATGGCATGTCCACCTGGAAGATGATCATGAAGCAGTGGATGGAATGTATGGGATGGGTCAAAACCTATGAAGGTATCTGACTATCCCGGTCGACAAAACTCTTGAAATGGATAGTGTTGCAATACATATATCCTGAAGAGTCTGAAGAGCTTACACTTTGGATGACACATTTGGATCCTCTCGTTCATATCAAAATAGTTACATATGTATATATATATATATACATGTATAATTATGTATATATATATATTATATGGTGGATGTTCATCCCACCAAACATACGGAAAAATGCTCAGTTCTTGAGACACTCCAAAGAATTCATCAACTCTGAGGCCCTATTCCCCAGCAGGTGGATATGGCATCAATATTCTTTTTTGTAGATGGGAAACATGGATGCATAATAGGTTGTACCATCCGGTGTCACAGAGACAGAGATGGCTGGCACTTGAAATGCCAGATTTAGATTTAGATGCTTTTCCTAGCTCGAAAGCGGATCTCCCAGCCATGTTTGATAAAACTAGAGGGTAACTGAACCTTCATCCCACAGCCTGCTCCAGGCCAAAGTTGCTGAGAATAATTCCCTGAAAACTTTGGTCCGGGGCTTGGTGGTCTCGGCTTCAGCTTGAGGACACCATGAGACAAGAATTTTGCTGATGGGGCCATGACCCCTGGAAGCTGGGTTTATGAAATATCATAAAATTATATCAATGTCATTTTCCTGCATCTTCCATGATCTTCCATTGGATACTTATTTTTGCTGTTGCCCAAAAATACCATATTTTTCAGTCCTTGCGGAGAAACGCCGTTCCTCAAACAAATGTCGTTGTGAGAACTGTCAGTTCACGCGTTCGGGTATTTTCGCAATTTGGCCGGACATATTTTTGCCGCTGGAAAATAGGATTGGCATGAACATCACAAGAAAAACCCAACAGTAAATAACTACAACAAACGATTACAGTTAGACATGGCACCTTGCAAAGGGCTGATCTCAGATTGACATCAGACCACCCGCATGGTGCCCGACGCCACGGACACGCTGAGAATTTGGGCAACAACGAGATGACGGGTGAGGCTCTTACAAGGTACAACAGCCAGGGGTTGCAGTTTGGGCTTTGAGATTTTGGATGGTTTGCATTTACAATATTTTACAATGATATGATGGGTTAGGATGGGTCAAAACATGTGGATACTGAAGGACCATCGGAATTGGGGAGTGAACGTCATTAGAATCAGAATATAGAACTTATTAACTTATATATATATATATGTATGTAATTTGTATAACCATTTTGGAGTATGCCCAACTTTCAAACAAATCCATATCATAGTAATAGTCTATTACTGCTTATATGTATATATTTGCATCATCCCCATGATATCCCCGACAAGCCAGAATAGCCCATTATATCCCTTTAAATCTCATTTTATCCCAGACTACATTCTATTATATCCCTTTAAAATCCCATTATATCCCGCTATACACCAGCTATTTGTTGACCTGAAAACCATGGACGACCTTGCCGTGGCTTTCGTCGGCAGGTTGACCGTCGCCTTCTCTGGCTTATGCGCCTTGCAGGCGAGGGATGTATGGAGGATATAACCTACGAACACGGGCATATGATGGGGATATGGTTGGGAAATGTCCTACTTGAACATCTCCCAACAAGAACGGGCATCTCTTTTCCCTCTAAGCAGATATTTGTTTGAAGTGATGTTGAAAAGCTCCAAAGCGGGTCATTTCCCAACCCCTCATAATAACCTACAAACGCAGGATTGAATAATCTTTGACCATCTAACGTGGGAAAAAAAAAAAAAAAACATTGGGATATCATGTGGATAACTGATGTGATTATAGTGGGGATATAATGGCAATGATGAATGGTGTAGAATGGGAATATGGGGATATACCCTTTGATTATTTAACATATCCATGAAAAATGATCCACGAAGGTAGCTGATTTACCTATGATTTCCATAGCCCCTTTTCCTTGCGGCTTGCAAGCCTGAAGCTGGAAGCGAAAAAGCTGGATATTTGATGCAGTGAAGTCTCAATTTTAGGGACTACCCGGGGTTGATTGCAATGTCAATGAATATCATAATTATCCTACCCAACTCGTATGCATATATAGAATAGCTATTATTTGTTATCATCAGTATTATAAATGCCATTCCCTCATCCTTCCAAGGGACAGCTCCAAAATGAGACCAGGCAGCTGAATCAACCATGATCTATAGATATTAGTCCAAGTTATTGCAATGACTGTTAAGATATGCCTCTAGCCAAGCACTATCACTCATGACTATATATATATAATACATATACATATATATACATATCCAATAGTTTTCGCCAACACGTCTTCCATGTGCTTCCATGATTCGAGTGGCTGAAACGACCTCGCCGGGATTAAGCGAGGAGCTGTATCTCTACCACAATCCGTACATTGGTGACGTCGGCGCCCAGGTTCCGGAAGGGTTGATCGCCAAAGGGCTGGGAATTAATTAGATTGCTAATTTGTCCTCTTAATCTAGTCATTTTGCCATGTTTACCCCTCTTGTACCCTGGGGTGTTGGGAGGAACCTTGGTTTCCATCGAAAACAAATTGGGTCAAACGCTGTGCCGAAGCCTAGATCCTGCCAACTTGTTCTTGGTTTTCTGTGTGAATTACCATGAAAATTAACATGGCGACCCTGCCCTGAGGTTGGAAGATGAGTTTCCGCCAAAAATGGGCCCTTGTTAATTTATATAGTGGAGGGTAGCAGCTAGAGCAGCTCGATCTTGATCGGTTGCATGGAAAAATAAACTGGTGAAGCCTCTCATTGGGGATACCCTTAGCTTGGAATGGTGTGCTGGAAAATCACACAGGCATGTACTATACATGATTTTCCTAGTGACCATGGAGATTATTTGAATATTAAATTCATACCAAAATAATCTAAAGGGAATGTTGGTATATCCTATGTTGGTATAATATGTACACACATATATACATATATATATATAGACATATATGCATATGTATGTGTATGATGATGCATGCACCACCCCTATCATATTTCACATGGGGTCTGTCTGACAATAGTGTACCTCCTAAATCCACGACTATGTAACCATCGTGTTCCCTATATTCAAACGCAATTATGCTCCATTTTCAGGCAACCCAAAGACATCATCAGATATCATCTTGTTGGGGGATCATCATGTGGCCAGGCCCTGGCGGAGGTGCTCTCAAGGTGGAAACCTTGCGGTGGGGTCAGAGCTTTCCTCCTCCAAAAATCCAGATCCTCCAAAATCTATGTGAGTTTTTTTCAAACATATTTATAGGGTTAGTTGGTTAAGTAAGTTTTTCTCGAACTAAATGCAACATAGAGTCTAACCATGAATCACAAAATATGATGATTTCAACCACCAAAGGTGAAGAGCATTAGGATTGATCGTGGAATGATGGGTTCTACTCGCTGGCTTGTGGATTGAGGACTAATCATAATCCATGGACTGGAAATCCCTATCCATGTTATATTATTTTACATTCTATAATACTTTAGATGTTTTTTTGGTATGTTTCCCAGGATGAGACTATTTTTGTGGCATTTGGTGGGAAAACCATGGAAAATCAAGGTACCTACATGGGTGTAATCACAGACCAGTCATGTCCAAGACCAAATCAACAAGAATGGGCATGATGTTGTCAGCCAAAATAGGCATATGGCAACAAAGCATATGGGAAACAAATGCAGGTTGGCTTGTCCAAAAAATATTGAACTTGGGTGGACATGTTTGAAATGTTTCCCTGCTCCAGACCATGAACTTTTGAATTATTTTCTGCTCTACTTGTTGGAAAGACCCATATTATACCGTAATTTTGATTGTTTTGAGGCTTGAGTAGGAATTGTAAAGCATATTACATATATGTATGTATATATATACATTTATCCCAGTGCATTTCGGACATGATCTTGGTTTTGCCTTACCCTGCCCCAATCAAACATGGCAGGAAATCACCATTTGGATTGCCAGCCAGGTTAACGGTTAGAGTACTTGGCACTTGGATGAATAACAGTGAATAACGACCTCACTTTTTCAATGACAACCAAGAAGGAGAATTATGTACAGTAACCAAATTCGCCGTATTGTAGCTTGGTAACTTGCTATGACTTATGCAGAATACTATACATATAGATAACGTATACGGATATGATATGACTGTACTATATACACCTAAAACAATAGAGAAAGAAAGAGGGAGGACAGACATCTTAACTTGACCTCTACATCCTTCGCCGCGCCGTGGTGCCAGGGGGGCGACTCAGTTGCAACATCTGAATTTGGCAGCGTGTTCCATTGCCGACGCAGGGCCGCCCAGATGACACCCAGAAAAACACCGAGGATCCGCTCCAGTTGGTGGTTCCCCGTGGGTTGGAAAATGCCCCATTTTAGATTGTTGGATATTATCAACATCGGATGGTGGTTGGATTTTTGCAATTCACAATGGCTGGATGTTCAAATAGGACCTAGACCACTACTCCAGGTGTTTGAATATGTTTTGAATCATAAATATCAGCCACTTGGAGCCTTGGAGCATTATATGTTGAGCTGTGTATCTTGTTCAGAATGTTCACTATGTTCACTACATGGTTGGAATGAACACTACGGCGCCGTAGATCATTTCCTGTCCGCTGACAAATCTAGATTGTTGGCGTCTACTATTATCCTGCGTATGCCATTCCAAGATAACGGTCGAAGATGAAGTTGACTGATCACTTCAGACCTGGGGAAATTCAACGGTTTGCTGGAGCCAACAAGCGTAACAACAGGCAGGCACGCAGCTAATCGCAGCATGCCACTCTCCTGCGTGGGACGAACTCTGAAGGTTTGTGCGGTCTGTCGATCACCAGTTTACATTATGGCGGTACTCGTATGAAGGAATAGATGAAAGAGATAAGTTGGATAAGCATGAATGAACCGTACATGGATCCTCAACCATATATATGTATACAATTGTATATCAATATATATATATATATATATACAATTATCCCGAAGTAGACAGAAGATGGCATCTTCATTTTTTTCCATTTAAATTTAAGTGGATACCTTTTGAAGTTCCCCTGCGCCAGGCCGGATGTCAAGCCCTTATGGTGGCCATCGGGGAGTACAAGGCGATGCTGGGCTGGGCCAGTGGCTGCATCAAAAAAAATCCTCAACTACAACTGGGATATATTCGACATATATGAATGTGTGTATATATACTATATATTAGATATACACTGTATGTTGGAAGATGTTGGGATGAATCTATATATTATACATATGTATATATATATATATGTACTTATCCCTTGATGTATCCCAAGGGTTTCCAGTCACTTCCGTCACCATTTTCTCTTCTCTTTTTGGACTCAGGCATTGGCAACGTAAAGGAGCGAACTCCAAAGACTGAGATTTTGATGTTTTTTTCCCACACATTCCGATACCATGTTTGTTTGCTGGAAGCTACGTGTGCTACAGGTACAACGGCAAAAGATGAGTAGGGGAGCAGCCCCAGGGTATTTTCATCTATTCCCTTCGAGAGATACGTAGATGATCGTAGATGTAATCACTGGTGTTGAAGCTCTCAAGCTCCACCGTCTATATCGCCTACGAAATGCTGTCCAAGGTGCATATGCTGTCGAAACTTGTTCTTCTTGATGGCCAGGGCACTGGCCTCCGGGTCTTGTTCACTTGCCACAAATCATCATCGTCATGACAATGATTGATCATCATCGTCGTCGTCGTGGTCATCATCATCGTCATCATTGTCATCATGGTCATCATCATCATCGTCGTCGTCGTCGTCGTCATCATCATCACCAGCATCTTCATCATCATCATCATCATCATCATCATCATCATTGTAGTCATTGCCATCATCGTTATTATTGGCATCTCTGTCATCACTGCCGTTTGAATCTTTAGAAGATCAGAATTCTCCCATCTAAGTTTGTTGGCGCATGTGGTTTGGAACATTGTTTTTGTTTCCCCATCCTACTTGCTTTGGGAATGAAGATCCCAATTGACTGTTTGTTCTTTTTGACAATGAAAAATCACCCATTTCATAGCTTGAACATATATATATATATATATGTATTATATATATATATGATTTTCCGTTCAAATGTCCATTTAGTTCGGGGATTTTCAATCGCCATGTTTGACTAGGGAAAGGCACGGGTTGAAAGTCGATGCAGGCGCTGAAGACATTGGACTTGTCGTGCAATGCCATTGGCAACTCAGCTTGCAACGGGCGTGATGGTTCTCAGTTTGTCCCAAAAAGGCCCACATTATCGGATTCCATGATGATTTGAGATTTAGTTGGATTTTAGTGAAATTGTACGGGATATTTTTCGGGAATTCAAGATGGCAATGCAGGATTCAATCGATTTTATGGGGATACCATGGGATATACCGGGTAGTAATGTAGATGTAATATGATGTAATAGTGAATCAGACATGTGATAGAGGTTCGTCCATAAATGGGTGATTTTCCCCAATGGTATGGCAAGCAATGTTTGATGGTGAGTAATGCACTATGAACGTCAGTGAGAATCATCAAGAAAATTGTTGTTTCAGGTTTGTAAAATGTGCTCAGGATGGAAACAGAGTATACTTTTGTGTCCCAGTCCCAAAATGGTCAGAATATCCCAAACAACATGGTTTCCTTGATCCCTAGAAAGGAAGGATATCCCGTGTTGGCTCCTGTTTGGAAGTATCGATGGTAGTCCTCATTCAAAAGAAGCAACAGGGCTACCCGAATCAGGATGATTTTGTACATGTTTGTACATCGGATTGCCAATGAATGACGGTCTAAATGGGATGGTTATCCAAGTCACTTGACTAGATTCTCCTGTTTGAATGGTGGCCTTGTTGAATTTATCTACTCCACCTGATGCTCATATCAAATCACCGTCCTCCTGTCAAATAGGATGGGTCAAAACCTATTATTATAATACCAGTTTCAGGGGCATGGAGATCATGAAAATCCATAATAACTACCAGCTACTTTGATGTGGAAGCCATGGTACCAGGGTCAAATGACCTGCAGGAGATGATGCGGCCGGATCTGTGTCCGAGGTGCACCAGGGGGAAACTGAGAAAAAAACGCACATTGTGTGACATAAACAAATGACACTCTGGTCATTTGACGCTATGGAGAATCACAAGAATTAGTTAGATGTTTCTAGTACATCATCGACCTATATGTGCCATGTTCCAGAGCTATGTTGAATTAGCGGAGGCAGAGGTGACCTTTAGTCGTTCACCCAGGAATGAACCTACGATTCCTAGGGATGAACGCCTGCTCTTGTTTGGGTTAGGACTGGGTGGCTGTCCAGTCCTCAATTCGATGTTTTGGATGGCGCTTCCAAGGTGGTCAGTGAAATCCATACATAAAATATATATATATATATACAATAATATGTATTACTATATACATACTATATTGTACATACTATATATATATATATATATATACGTACTATATATACATACTGTTACTATATACACAATATATCACAATACTACAGACATACACACACCTCATGTCAAAGATCTTTTCTGCGTTTTGGCTCCAGGGACTCGTCATGAGGCCGGCTTACCAGCTGCCACAGGGCGCCATGCCCGCGGCCCACGTGGCCCACGCGGCCCAGGGCCACGTTTCGTCCCCGCACGTGGTGATGCGCGTGCCACTGCCGGGCTATGGCTCCCCCACGGCACAGATGCATCAGGCCGCTGGCACGGAGAGTCTTATGAGGATCTATACTCTATTAGTGTGCTTGTATATATATATATATATATATGCTAGCCCCCCCCCCCAGGTCCACCTTTTTTGCATTTTGACTGGTATTTACAGTGTTTTTGGCATATTTTGTAGCTTAAAANACCTTATTTTTTGAAGTGATTTTCAAGAAGATATAGTTATTGATTAGATTTGGAAACCAATGCATCAGTTTCAAGTCACATCATACATTTTCAATGTGTTCTCCTTTATAAGCAGAATAAATCAAAGGATTAGTAAGGATTTCAATTCATATCCATCTAGTTTGAATTGATTTTCCCATGGGAA
>BGPT01000258.1:56423-78971 GCA_003297045.1 Symbiodinium sp. clade C Y103 | reverse complement strand
CTAGTACCTCCTAGTACATGCCGAAGCCATGGAAATGACACTGAAGGTGGACCTGGGGGGGGGGTACCATATATATATATATATATGGCATTATCCCTCGAAACTATGTCCAAATTTGTTCTAAAAAAACACCTAAAATTATATGGGAGTTTTATACGTTTTTTGTGTGTAAATACCAGTAAAAATCACAAAAAGGTAGGTTTTTTTTGGGGGGGTACCATATATATATATATATATGTAGTATGTAGATACCATGTCAACTTAAGCTTATATATTGGGAAATCCATGAAAATCCATAAGTTCAGAATAGGCATTTCTTGTCAAATGTCTTGATGTATCAGAATATATCATCATACCGCCATGTGTTACGTGAACAACCCAAGGGTCACACATGGTGTACTACCAAGAAATCCATTGTTCTATCTTATACATTCTCATGTTGAATCGACATTTCACAGCGTGAATGGCTTTATTTTTACCGATGCCCGCAAAACATATTTGCCTGCTTACGCTTAAATACCCGTGATACCCTTTGAACAAAAAAATCTGGCAAATCGCTCCATCCAAATGTCCAAAGATAGCCTGACTTTAATCTATTCATGGTGCTTTCAGTTGTAGTATCAATTCCATTTGTTAAAAAAACAGTGATACCAGTGTAAAGCAATCCCAATTGACATTAATAACCTCCACGTTTGCATTTATTTTTTGTTCTGTTTTCCTTCACAAAAATCTGGAAAGAAAAACAACTTCCCCATTAATCTGTAGAATTCCATCGTTTTTCCCATAGTTTTTATGGATCTTTCCCTGAAGAAACTCGAAGAAAACCTCCATATTTGCAGCAGCTTAAACACATTCCTTGCCATCGGCTGCCGATGGCATCGCTCAGCTCCGTACAACTCGGGAGGATTCAGGAGCTGCGGGACAGCCTCCGTGAATTTGTTCATGGTCTGAAGGCAGCCGAGTTAGGCAATGAAGCCATGAAGAAAATGGTGATTCAATATTGGTTTGATCAGATCTTTTGATGGGATTTCAATGGATTTCATTGAAGATCACTCTCTCATTGACTCCTCAATTTCTGCGTCAAGTTATATCCCCACATGAAAGATCCCCAGCTAGCAGCCCCAACGGGGCCGGCGCCGGCGCACCTCACAATGCTGCTGCAGAGCTGCTGGGAGGGACTGCGACAAAATCATCAGGCTCTCCTCAAAGGACTGCGCGGCAGCTTTGTTTCATTACGAATCATTAAGAATTATGTATATATATATATATATATACTATACATAATATTTGTATGCTTTTGCAATATATCTACATTTATGTGTATATTAATATCTCTTGTATATAATATATAATTTTGATCATCATTGGTATATATATATATTTATTTAAATATATATATATATACATATATATACATATATATATAGAATTGTAGACATATGGTCAATAGTGTTTCATAATTCTACACATGATCAACACAATGTGTATATACAGTACGTCTGTAGAAATAAATGCTCATGAACACATTCTGCAACTTTCATCTCTAAAACAGTTCAACACAAAATCTTAGGAACACCTATATCCAAGTAGACACTTCAACCTATTAAATGAACTTCGTTTAACTCCTGTTTTCCTGTTTTTCGCCAGCTGTTTTTCGACAAGCAACTTTGCACATAGTCACGATCTCCACCAATTCCGCCTGGATCTTCGGACGACCCCAGAAACAAAGATCTTTTGGAGACGGTCAATGTGGGCCCCTAGTTGTAAGCGGTTGTAAATCCCTTAATATACATGTATAATCTATATTCCATTGTAGTAATATTTATAATTATTCCCTGAACATGTATATTTATATTCCCTAGTGGTTGTAAATCCCATAATTACCATCTCTCTCTCTCTCTCTCTCGCGACAAATATACATGTATATATATATATATATGCTACCCCCCTCCCCTAAATGTCCAGCATTTCTGTCCTTATTCGAAGTTGGCTAGACCATGAGAATGAAAGGATGTTTACCATGTATATATATATATATTATACATATTATATGATATATGTACAGATGTATCTGACATGAAAGATATATTCACCCTCTACGAAGTTTGTTTGATATTGCATGCAACCATTCACCCAATAGTCAAGGGGATGTTGTGGATCCTACCAACTGAGGAGGGCCCAGTATTTCCCAACTTATGTGGTCGAAATCACATGGCGATAGCCAGCCTTGGTAGCCACGGGAGTTCCTCAAAAGCCCCTAGTTCAACAGAGCCTGACCATTGGAATATCGTCAGACGCAAATGTTTGTTGGTTCCTTGCCTTTCCCAGAATTCTTTAAGGAATAACTACAGGATATGCCAGGGACTGTGATTTCCTGAAACAAATCCACTTAGATCAATCTATTGACTCCTCGAATTTACCATCTGGTGTCATTGTGGCTGGAAAAATCCTCGTGGCCTAGCCATGGAGGCTCAGTTCGCTGGGAAAACCATCGAACTAAATGGAAGGTTTTTCCAGTGATTCCGGGGAGGGTATATCCCCAGATCCTCACCAGTGTTGACGGTGAATCTCCATGGCTATCCCATAGAATCCCTATCTGCAATCCCAAATCCAGCTGGATCTCTGATGTGGTGGTTTCCATAGTCATGGAGATACCCCAAGTTATGGTTTCTTGATTTCAGGGAAATTCCATGAAAATCCCATCTAGGGATGATCACTGGGGGATGGATGCTTACAGTATGGGACCCCTGATGGCCCCTGGGCTTAGCCATAGCCAGCAGCTGCGGGCTGCGCCTCCTGCAGTTTCTGGCTCTCAGACACCGGCATTTCGAAGCTCCAGTCCTCGGAGGTATGACGCCTATGGGGGGAACAACCAATGTACTTTTCATGGGATATGACCAACATATGGGGGTTTCCTAAAATGGGGGTACCCAAAAATGGATGGTTTATAATGGAAATCCACCTATATATGGATGATTTGGGAGTACCCGTATTTTAGGAAACACCCATATTCCTACCCATTTCTACCCATTTCTATCCATTTCTATCATGTTCTATCCATGCCTGATAATGTAATGTACCTACTGTAATGGGGTATTTCATGCGAGATACACAATGCTACACAATTTCCCTCCATGAAACCAGACATTGGTGGCACGGTGTAGTTGTATAAACATCTATAAACCATCCCCCATTGAGCAGTGTTCAAAGCCTGCCCTATTTTCATACTGATTGGCTACTAATCATAAGTTTCCAATATGGAATGTGACACGTCCCGATATATTGGATAATACAACCGCATGGGTGATTCTGATTTGCTGTTGTGTTACCTTGTGTTCAGACAAAACCATCCGGCCCATCGCACCATGTTAAAGGCTTCAGAAATTTCCGTACCGTCTGAAGCATGATAGATTTGTTCAGTCTAAATTGAAAAAATCGGTTCAAGTGCCATATACATGTAAATATATGTAAATATACAGAACCTACATTCTGTACGGGTTTAGTTGTTTCATTCTCTTGTCATCCACTTATTTTGTCTTGATTACCAACGTTTGGGTGAGTCAAGGTTTGAAGGACATGTAAATGTCAAGAACACATCCGATTGAGGGGTCGGGTGTTCTGCCCAGGATTTAGTACACCCAGGTGCACGAATCACAAGGAGTAACAAGTATGGCTGAATCACAATAATTCACCACCTGAGCTCACCTGAAATAAGAGCTCCATTAAGAGGCCCCTTACCTTTTGTGTCCTTTCATTGCCTTTCAGGGACGTCGTGGGTCGGTCGAATTTTGGCCAAAGAAGCAGGGTCTTTCTCTGGCATGTGAAATTTATCTGGTTTCTCCGCCGCCTTCTCCTCACAATCATTGGGATTTAACCACAAGAATGGTAAGGGGTGAAAAATGCCTGTTAGACCCTTTTTGTGGTTGGAGGGTACTCAATACTGACATACATCCAAATAGAAAAAACAACCAAGAGACTTACTCTTGGCTACAACAACCCTAAGAAATTTGTTGTCAACTGCATCAAACATAAGAAAAACACATGTTGTAACCGTTGCAACCTGTTCGGGTCAAACGGTTAGTGTCAACTTTGTTTTGAATTTCGATCAATTGATCACCCAAACGGCTCGCAGGTCAAATGCCTCCAACATAACTTCCATGGATTCTATGGGGAACTTCAATATCTGGGTATCTGGGATTGCTTAAAATCCCCCGTTTTAAACGCAGAATGATAGTATCTATATATATATATATATTCATTGGTCGATGTCTCGCATGTGCTGCTCAACTTCTACGTCCAGTGTTTCTAGTCATTGTTTTGTTTAGAACACCTTTGAACCCTGTCTCATCCATACATACTATGATTCATGAATTTCACACACATTTGCAAAGGTTTTGTTCAAAACATGTAGACTATTGTATAGGTATTAAATGTATTCATATACGAGGATTTCGCAGCAACTGCCAGGTTTGATGAGTTTTTTGGTACTTGAACACACCAGGCAAAAAAAAAAAAAACATCCTCCATGGGCACATCGAGCATGAGAATCTCAGGGTCGTCATCAAAGTTCATCGTTTCAAAGACCTGCAAAGTCGCCGCAGAGAAATGTTTGTTGCGTCCAGTCAACTAGTGGGTGAGTTTCAAGTCTAGTTGTTTCAGTTGTGTTCACCAATCTAGTTTCACGCCCATTTTTCTTGGTCCCAATATTTGCAAACTCCCTACTCCTTACCTCGGTTCCCTGTTCGTACTGGATTTCCCATTGGGCAATTTTCCCAAAAGTCATCGACCCAGCAAATCCATTCTGTCCCATTTTTGTCCTCATAAATGGGATAAAACGATATTTTCGTATATGTTCCTAAGTAGCGGAAAAAAATAGAATACCCCCATTCATTTTTTATGCCTACAAAGATAACCATCCAGCTTTCTGGAAGGTGTTTACCCTCTGGTAAACGTTTCCATAGCTATTGAAAATGGCCATAGAAATAGTGGATTTTCCCATTGAAAATAGTGGATTTTCCATAGTTATGTAAACATTTACCAGAGGGTAAACATAATTCTGATATATTAAGATACATTCTGATATTAGTGTGTTATTCAAGAGACATTACATGGTTAAACAATGAATTGGGGAAAGGGACTACTCCTCCGCACCATCCCCAGCATTCCCCCACCTTGCTGCTACTCTTGGCCATTGCTGGACTACTCCCTGGAGCTACACCAAGAAAGCGACTGGCGCAGCAGGGCACCAGAATTGAAGAAGGTATATAGCATGGGAGATATATTGGATATGTACATATATATCTATATACTGGATATAAAAAAAATAGATAATTATAGTATGTATATATATACACACTTATGATGGGGATACTCTGTGGGATACTCTGTGGGATATCTTTTTGGATATACTGTAATAGCATACACAACCACAAATATGATATGTGGGTTTGTCTTATGAAACTGTGATACACCCTCCAAATTTCCTCTTTTTAAAAGGAAACTGGTGCTAATTGGGCACAGAGGAACCCAATGTTCAACGAAACCGATCGAACTATAGGGATTAACCCTAAGATGGCACACCGGATTGGAACCATAAGATGGCATATCAACAACATTTTTTTGTCAACCGTACCACCTCCCAATCTGAGGGTNAATCTAAGGGGTACCCCCAGAACAAAAGATATTTCAGAGAATGTGCCATCTTAGTGTAGGTATCCAAGGTGTACCCCCCAAAACAAAAGATATTTCCGAAAATGCGCCATAGATACTGCTGAGGTTTGCTCAAATAGCCACTTGCAACCCGACCTGGTATGCATCAAACAAAATCCGGATTATAGGGATCCTCTATATACGTTATATACATATATATAACAAAACATCTAGGTGGCAAAAACCCCATGTCGGGTGGTATATATATATATATATAGCGGCCCCCGAATAGCTGGCCTAGAGGAAAACTATCGTTTAAACCATCTAAGCGCCACCAAGAACAGCAAAAAAGGCCAATACAGCCTCCTGGATCCCAAAGATGGCGCATTAGGGGAATTTCTGTATACTTGAACTTGCTCATAAGTCAAAGGAACTCTGGGTGTGTATGTGAATGAACCTATGTATATGTGACTATATATATATATATACATATGTGCAATATATTGCCTTTGATGGGTCCTCAACATCATTTTGGAAAGGTACTGTAGCTTTTCAGTCCTTTTCTAGGGTGTGCAATCTTAGCGACTGTATTTGCACGTGAATTTCTGCTGGTTTCTGCTGGTACCTGGTGGCAAGAGTCTTGTTTGGACGCTTTTGATAAGGAACATGAAGGGAAATGCCTAGCTCATCATACGCAAGGGCTTCAAGTTGAGCAGAAAAATGGTGGCTGAGAGCTNCTTGTTTGGACGCTTTTGATAAGGAACATGAAGGGAAATGCCTAGCTCATCATACGCAAGGGCTTCAAGTTGAGCAGAAAAATGGTGGCTGAGAGCTTTGCACGTGATTTGCTGGGTCCTCTGCATCTTGTTGGCAATGTTCCATGCTTTTTCAATGATTTTCCAGGGTGTGCCANAATGGTGGCTGAGAGCTTTGCACGTGATTTGCTGGGTCCTCTGCATCTTGTTGGCAATGTTCCATGCTTTTTCAATGATTTTCCAGGGTGTGCCATCTTTGCGTGTGCATTCGCACGTGTATTTCTGCTGGTTTTAGTGGTACTTGGCGGCAAACTGCATGTTCAGAACCTCTTAACAAGGAAAATCAAAGGAAATTCAAGCTAACTATACGCATGGGCTTCAAGCTGAGCTACTGATTGACAATTTTCCGTGTGGTTTGCTGGGTCCTCTGCATCTTTTGGCAAGGTACTGTACCTTGTTCATCGGTTTCTATGGTGTGCCAGCTTAGTGAGCGTGTATTTCTGACTGATTTCTATTGGCATTTGGTGGCAAAAGCCATGCTTTGAAGCTTTTGAGTAGGAAAATGAAGGGAAATGCCTAGCTAATCATATACGCAAGGGCTTCACATTGAGCCGAAAAATGGTGGCTGAGAGCTTTGCACGTGATTTGCTGGGTCCTCTGCATCTTGTTGGCAATGTTCCATGCTTTTTCAATGATTTTCCAGGGTGTGCCANAATGGTGGCTGAGAGCTTTGCACGTGATTTGCTGGGTCCTCTGCATCTTGTTGGCAATGTTCCATGCTTTTTCAATGATTTTCCAGGGTGTGCCATCTTAGCGTGTGCATTCGCACGTAAACTGGTTTCAGTGGTACTTGGCGGCAAACTGCATCTTAGGAAGCTTTTAATAAGGAAAATCAGAGGAAATTCCTAGCTGACTATACGGATCAAGCTGAGCTGCTGATTGACAATTTTCCACGTGGTTTGCTGGGTCCTCCGCATCTCTTGGCAACTACTCTAGCTTGTCAATCGGTTTCTATGATTTGCCAGCTTTGTGAGCATGTATTTCTGCTGATTTCTACTGGCATTTGGTGGCAAAAGCCATGCTTTGAAGCTTTTGAATAGGAAAATGAAGGGAAATGCTTAGCTAATCATACGCAAGGGCTTCAAGTTGAGCAGAAAGATGGTGGCTGAGAGCTTTCCACGTGATTTGCTGGGTCCTCTGCATCTTGTTGGCAATGTTCCATGCTTTTTCAATGATTTTCCAGGGTGTGCCATCTTANGGTGGCTGAGAGCTTTCCACGTGATTTGCTGGGTCCTCTGCATCTTGTTGGCAATGTTCCATGCTTTTTCAATGATTTTCCAGGGTGTGCCATCTTAGCATGTGCATTCGCACGTGTATTTCTGCTGGTTCTAGTGGTACTTGGCGGCAAAATGCATGTTCGGAAGCTTTTAATAAGGAAAATCAGAGGAAATGCCTAGCTAACCATACGCGCGGGCTTCAAACTGAGCTGCTGATTGACAGTTTTCCACGTGGTTTGCTGGGTCCTCTGCATCTTTTTGGCAAGGTACTGTACCTTGTCCATCGGTTTNTTCAAACTGAGCTGCTGATTGACAGTTTTCCACGTGGTTTGCTGGGTCCTCTGCATCTTTTTGGCAAGGTACTGTACCTTGTCCATCGGTTTCTATGGTATGCCAGCTTAGTGAGCGTGTATTTCTGCTGATTTCTACTGGCATTTGGTGGCAAATCGGTACGAAACTTCGAAATGGTGTACTAACTGTAGGTCAGAGGCCATGTATATACATCTTTGATGATCAAAACCTAGTAAAAAGAAAGTGTGCCATGTGTCTGTGACCGGGTTCCCCCCCAGTGTGCCATCATTCTGTTGGTCAAATTGGCGCACCCTGAAATTTATACATTGACATTTTTTCCGCCACTATGATGGCATATCGCATAGATTTTGCATATGCCATCATACGGTTATTCCCTATAACAAACAAAACATCCCAGACATGTTTACCAATTTTTACCCAAGATGAAATTCATGCCTGTTGGGAAACTCACATGATCCTCGTTGTACAAAGGCAAGCCTCAACTCCAGCATATGTTGCTCCTCGCATGAAGCCTTGAGTCTGTGGTACCCCTTAGGAAATCATTGCCCGCAGCTTGTGGAGAAAAAAAAACATGTCTTACTGGGAAAATTCAATTCTCCAATGAATATTTGCATCGGGACTCCAAGTCAAAAATCCGCTGAGAGTCACTGAGAAACATGAGATTTGGAAACTAATCCCCTCCCTGTCGCTCGCCTCAAGTCATCTACGCTCGTCTTGGAATTTCGAAGTGTTGATGGTAGATGATCTGACATCCTTGGAGCTCCCCCTGGATCCAAATTGGCATGGAAAAATATGAAAAAACACAAAGAGGTGGTGTCCCCAAAAAGCTATGACTGGTTTATCTTACCCCATCTAACAAACTAGTTGTTTCATCACTACAACTAAATAACATAATATATCTAAACTAAACATACATAAATGAACCAAATCATATAACCATGACAGCTAATGAACTGGGGCACGACCTTCAAAAACACGGATCGAGAACCAGCCCGCTGTCACTTAGCGGTATCCAAGTGCTTGACCCCAGGGTGCTCCCGAAGGCTTCCAAGGCACTCATG
The DNA here is from genome assembly GCA_003297045.1 of Symbiodinium sp. clade C Y103. Taxonomy (NCBI): domain Eukaryota; class Dinophyceae; order Suessiales; family Symbiodiniaceae; genus Cladocopium; species Cladocopium sp. clade C. The sequence continues at coordinate 69,917 of BGPT01000258.1, read as the reverse complement.
GGTGAGAAGAAGCAAGCTCTGGTTGAACTCCTTTCTGCTGGTTGGCTGTTTCAAGCTGATGTTGGGATCGGTCGGGAGTTGCTCGCATTGGAAAACCACATTGAAATCTATCAGAATTCTATGTGCGGCTTTCTTAAGACCTAGAGTTCTTTTAGATTAACGCAGATAAAACCAACCCACATCTCACAGCGCAATGAGGCAGCTTTCCGAACCGAAGTACTGCAAACAACGCCATAGGCATGTTTTGTTGATCCTTGTCTACAATTCAGTTTTGAGTGGAATACTTGATACCGCCATCGAATACCAAACATGTGTTTTTTACAAATCAAAAGCTACAATCCATCCCCTCGTTGGCACAAAAAAATATCCCACCATTTCCCGCGTGCCCGACGTGTCCATCTGGAAATGAGTCAGTGGTAGGTCGTTGTCATCGGTGCCAAACGGCATTTCCAACTGAGCTGCGACCTGGACGACCGGTGAATCCCGTAGCCGGGGCGGAAACCTCACTCGGTACTTGTGGCAAAAATTGAGCATATGCTATATATATATATAAATATATGTATGACATTATACGAATATGGCATCATTATATATCCCTATTCTATAGAATTCCAACATATCTTTACACCGAAGACATGGCATTTTCTTAGAGATACCCTGCCACATGGTTTCGCCGTCTTTAGGTGGCTTATCCGTTGACAATTCCTCCATTTTGCACCAAGAATTTAACCAGGCCCCATCAACGCCTGGTTCAGCGCGAACATGCTAAAGACTGGCAGGAAAGTGACCTGACACATCGCTCTCATAGCGGGATAAAAAACTGGGTCCACAATTGCAAATAAGATGTTGATCACAGCGAATATGGAATTAACCAGGAGAAAACCTGAATTCATGATGAATAATATATAATAATCATATATGCATATAGACAAGTATGATATCCATATGGCCAAACCCGTGCCATAAACCAGCTCCCAATTTTGTAGTTCCTATTGTCGTGTATACGGTATACACATGTTTGGGATGTGCATCCCACATTGAAGTGAGCACTGGAGCTGTCCAAAAATGCTTTTGGATCAGAAGTACTTTAAATATCTGAATATCATTGAATATCACAAACTCCAGGGGTGCAGTAGCCAATAGTTGGGTGTTTCCCGAAAAAGGGTTGATTGTTGATACATGTTGATACATGTTGATACATGTTGATACATGTTGATACATGAGTTTATCCCAAACGCCACCGGTTCAGGGTTTGTTTCAGGAGAGCGGAAACCCATATAGAATCTCTGTCATGCTTTCGTTTGGGACTGCTGGTCACCTGTTTTAAGTTCAAGTCACTGGAATCGCCCATTGATAGCTCGAGGTAAAGGAGGTTACCTCAAAGATCAGCTCTGGTGAGCGTGATGGTGATGACAGACAATGAATGATGGTTAATGATGGTTAATGATGGTTAATGATGGTAAATGATTGTGTTTATTTTGATGATGATGATGATGATGATGATGATGATGATGATGATGGATGATGATGATGATTATGATGATGATGATGGATGATGATGATGATGATGATTATGATGATGATGATGATGATGATGATGATGATGATGATGATGATGATCTCTGACGCTTGGACTGTTGGACTGTTGTACCTTCGAGCCGTCCTATTTTCATGGGCCGTACGTAGCCAGGAACAAACTCTTCTAGCAACGCGGCGGCAACATCCATTGTCAAGTTCGATCTCAAATGTTATACATATATGCATATTACTAGTGTATCTATGCATTTATCGATATTACACATTTATGATATAATATGATATAATCACATTCCATGCATCACAGTGTTTATCTCATTGAGCTTCCCGAAAAACAATCGCCCAGCGACAATCAGAGGTGTGAAAATCGAGTGAATGACGAGAAGGAGATATATCATCTGCGCCCACGGGAAAGGGAAGCTGGTGTCCTGCACGACTTGCACGACATCTTGGGATCTGGTTTTTCTCCAACAGCTTTGATCAGACGGTTATAGGTGGATCATCCGTCGGGGAAAAATGCTAAATAGTGAGTACATCAGACCATCTTACAGATCACTTTGACAGAAATACAAACAAATGACGCCTCAGTTACCACTTTTCATGCATCCGTCAATGAATTGGGTTCGAGGAAAATTGACAGGAAACCTTTGGGTCATTCTAAAGGGCTTTTCAATATTAAAAGGCAAGTTCATGTCATCCAATTCCTGTTTTTTATTCTTGTCGTCTGACCCCAAAATCACCTATCATCGGCTCGCGGCGGCCGTCCTTGATTTTCACTGCGTTCCTGGCTTTCGCACTGTTGTGATCGACATGTTATGACATGTTTTTCTTCGGGGATTTGTCTTGGCAGGAGTTTGAAGGGTTGAAATCATGTTTTTTTTATCATCATATATAGGGTTTTTATGGGTTTTTCAGGTTTTTTGGGGGAATAAAGTATGATTAGGTAATCATCAGCCCACGAAAACAAAGGATGTTGCCAGTCTTGTGTGAGGTTGCTATATGCAGACATAGGGACAACTTTTTGGGTTTGTGAGTCACCCCCTGTAGAATCTGCAGGGATTATAGTAATGCGATCCATGGTTCAGGATGTAGACACCTTGATGTTGCTTGTGGTTCCTAGTTCCTAGTGCTTTTTCTTTCCATCCTTCTTGCTTTTGTACAGTATCACCTTTGCTTTTTCCTCTCCCCACCTTCGTTTTCGAGTGCCACAAAAACTAGCAACTGTATCCCCAAAAAGATAGCCTTGATGTATGGACAAGATCTGAAAAATTCGTAGCTGTGAAGCAAGCAACCATTGAACGGACCAGAATAAACTAGAATGGGTGTTGATAATGGTGTACCGTTTAAAAAACTGTTTGAAATCTAGTGGGGGATGGGCCAATACCTATCATACAAAATTTTGAGGGATGAACATCCATGAATCCCAGCTATGTTCATTTCCATCAGGATATTTATAATATAGCGTTTAACCCAAAACCAGCCATGTTTTGTAACCTGCCAAGGAGCAGTAAATTGACAAAGCCTCGTGACAAGGTCTGATAGACACCTGGGCAACCAGTGCATTCAGGTGGCAGACGGGTTCATTTCTGTGTTTTTGTTTTTTTTCCTGAGAGATAATTGGATTATGACATAATTAAAACAGGAACATGCTGGTATGATTACAATGTATTACAATCATATCATCACAATACAACATATATATATTATATAATTTTGTATATTTATATACTGGCATTAGGTGATATGGCGATCTTTTCATTTCAGGAAAGCGAAGAATGGCGAAGACATTTTTCATCCACCTGTCCAGAGATCTAAACAATCAGTGCAAAAAAAGAACACGGGTGTTATTATATTCGATTACATCCATTATTAAACAATTCTGTAACATTCTGTAACTAGTACTATAGTTGGGAAACTCTTAGTATAGCTCCAACTGGCTCTCCATTTTACGTTGGGGATACAGATGCCCATAGTTCCGACCCGCTGCCTCTGAACCACTGGATAGAATACAGGTGTCTAGATTGCACACGGAACCGCTGCTTGTGTAGAGAGATTGGCACTCCAACCCCGCAATGGCATCCACCCTCACGTTTGGGGCTTGGTCCGCTTTTAATTGAGGATTCTTCGATATTACCCAGAGTAAATCCATTAGTGCAAGTTCGCACACACACACACAAAGACAATACAAAATTGGCCATTTCAGGTAATCATCTAAATTTGAGGTACCTACTGTATGCTGCCCAAAATCTGGCTTGCTATGGTACAGTACCTCCGTTTTAGGGTCCTAAAATGTCCATTGAATATACCCTTTGATCGTCTTTTGATAATATAAATGCATCTCTAGTTTACAATAAGCCAGTCAACTCCAGTTCGACATCAAGATATCTCAGATATTTATAGATATCTCCCATCTAATCCACCTACTCCATACTTTAAAACAGAATACCCGTCCCAGCCTCAACTGGAGCCAAGGTACGTGACAGGATGGGTGGCGGAATATCCAGGACGCCCATCCGCAGATTATGCGTTATGAGGACCTGCCAGACATGTCGTTGCAGTGAGTTTCACTGTTTTCACTGGGATGTTCTGTGGATTTTTGACATGCTGTTGACCTGCAAAATGGATCAAAATGGGATGAAGTACCAGTTGTATGATGATTTTACATGATTTAACTAAGCAAAATACGGAGAAATACAGTAGGGAGGGTGACCAAACTTGTTTGGAAACGTGGCGACAGAACGGGCTGCAACTGCAACCATCACACTGTAAAAAGTCAAAACAAACAGACTCCTCTTATCCCCTCTTCGTTGTTCCTGAAAATAGTTTGGAAATTGGACCCGCATGACCAGCGGAACTTAAAGCCGCTAAGCCCCGGCTGTGGTGCCCTTTGAGATTCGGAGTTCCATGGAGTTCCCACAGTCTGTTCAAAAATTCCCGCAAAAGTTCCCTCAAACATTTTTTTGAAGAAAATACTATATATTCCAGTCTTAAGTTTCACGCCCCAAGATGGGAATGTTTTGACTGCTTCTTTTGGTGCTGTTTCATGATTTTGGCATTTTGAGCCCACCATTTTTCGCTGGTTCTGGGCGGTTGCAGCAGTTGCGCAATAACAAAGCTTTTGAGGCTTGCAGCACCTAAAATGATCCGAAAGGGCTGTATTATACCTGGCCATTTCCCTAGAAAAAGAAAATGTCATGTCCCTTTTTGGGCATGTCTCTTAAATATGATTGGCCCCATTCCACCCAACAATCATCCAACAATCCTGCTGTCGGTGGGGAAGCCCCGATCATGTTTCAGATGGTGTAGATGGAAATTTTGGCTACGCTGTCACCCCGGGAAAGAGTCTCTCAAGATATAGAATGCATATGCTGAGTGCAAAACGATGCAGCAACAGGCAGGGCATTTTCACACATCACCTTCACATGTCACCTTGAGTTCTGTGCCGTCCTTGTGGAAAACGACTTGGACACTGACAATGGAGCAACTCAGCTGTTGTAATGCCCTCTGTTTTGTACCAAAATTGTCATTTTTCTCTGCTATCTCGGTATCTCATGTTGTGCTTCCAGAGACGGACACAGAATCCTGAACCGTACCTTCGACTGCAGCATATGGCAATCAAAATCACGACTGTTCAAACGGCAAAGCTCTGCTCACATAGAGACAATGCAATGGGCCAATGCATGACAGATTTGGCCTTGTGTTGAGGCTCTGGAACGTGGTCCATGACATCCAGCTGGAAACAAGATGAAACAAGAACTACAAGTGGAGGAGAACCATGTTTCAACAAATTTCAAAGTCTGGATGTCTGCCTTGCATTTGCTCCACGTCACCTAAGGCCCTAAGGCATCACGTGGAGACAACACGTCCAAGGCACAGCTTATTGAAGCCCCTGGTCGAGGCGTTGGAACATGGCCATTGATATCCCTTGATCAACAGCGCTGCAGGGTTTTGAGCTTCAAGCCCCAACTCTGGTGTGAAGCACAAACCTGAACTCTGGCACAAAACGCACAGCGACGGCATTGAGTCCAGGAGTCTAGCAGAGTCTACGATCAAGTCTCAATCTCTGCCATCTGATTTGCTGAGAGTTGAGCATGTTGAGAGCGATTCTAGGTCACCGAAGCAAAGGGAAATCCAAGTTGCAAGGGCGCAACCAAGCACTAATAGGAGCGATTTGACCAAAAGGATCCAAAAGGCATATCGCAAGTTGACATCGACAAAACTTGCTCCAGTTCATTTGATCTTGGTTGCAGGTCTCAAGAAACGAGCCGTATTGCATAGTTGAGAAGAACCTCTGAGAAAGCCACAAAATGTAGTTAGTATAGAAATGTAACAATTAACTAGTCAGTCAATTATATTTGGAACGTATAGTTCAGATTTCAAAATCAAATTTGAGAAAATACCATGGATTCCTCTCACTTCCTTGCAGTGAAAAACCATCAACCCGAATGCAGCTTTTGAACCTTCCTTTGCAATGAAAGGAACGCTTCTTGGACGAGAAGGACGACCAAGGCCCGGTGGGCACTTTGAATTGGCTTGATGAACATCCCAACGGCACCATGCTGTTCGTTTTTGATCATTTTTGGGGATGTGAACTAGAGCTATACTACAGGGAAGGTTTGCAGGATGAATTGAACTTACGGCATTTTCATACATTTCCAGTATCATTCCCTTATCATTCCCGCATTGTTCCCAATGTTGGCAGAAATTGTCACACATCTTGTTGCGTTCCTTCACCTGTTGACAAGCCGGTGAATTGTACCATTGATAGCATAGTTTTCTAGTGAGTAGAGCTTTACACAGGATATCAGACGACTCAATCTGAATCCTCGAATTCAAAGCTTCACTGCGGCGGCAATGAACCTCCAGCAGCAACGCACTAAGCAGGCTGCGTTTCGGGTTGCATCGACACTCCGCAGGTGCCAATACAGAATCTTAAACATGCCACCTGTCACCAGTGCATGTTGTATGTTTAAATATGTTTATATTTCTATCAAACCATCATCTGGCCCAACTGTCTCCAGTGACATGACATGTGCAGCTGCTCGAATCTGCTTAGCACTGCTTATAGGAAAGAACAAACTACGTGTTGAGCAAAAAAAAGCATCGTTTGAACATTTTTGAACAAAGCATGCTGTTTGATCTATCTTTCATTCACTTCTGGTCTTGAACTATGGAAAGTACTGCTCACTTGGAGACAATGCGCCAATGCATGACAGATTTGGCCTTGTGTTGAGGCTCTGGAACGTGGTCCATGACATCCAGCTGGAAACAAGATGAAACAAGAACTACAAGTGGGGGAGAACCGTGTTTCAACATATTTCAAAGTCTGGATGTCTGCCTTGCAGTTGCTCCACCGTCACCTAAGGCCCTAAGGCATCACGTGGAGACAACACGTCCAAGGCACAACTTATTGAAGCCCCTGGTCGAGGCGTTGGAACATGGCCATTGATATCCCTTGATCAACAGGGCTGCAGGGCTTGAACATCTCCGGTGCAACGGAAAATTCCGCTGTCAACTCTGCACCGTTTGTTCTTTTGATAGATTCATGAAGCAGTCATGAAGCTGAACTCTGACACAACCAAAGCGAAACCTTCCAAACAAGCCCCACATGGGATTTTCATCCGACCTGTATGATCTTAGCCGTTTCACGCAAATTGTCAAGTTCAAAATTGACAAACTTTGGAAAACGGCTTTCTGACATGATGGAGCACAGCAAACCAACAAGATTGGCCAAACTGAAGCGCTTCAAGACACCACCGATCTTGCGATGAACCCCTCGAAGTCGAGGGAGTGGAGATGACACTTGACTTGATCGGATGGCAATCTGACTCTGAAGCAACTGAAGCACACTTGATGCTCCAGGAAGATCACACTCCTTCGCAAGAAAAATCACAGCCGGGCCGAGGCCTAAAGCACAAAGTTGACCCATGTTGTGCCTTCAAGATTCCGAGAGAATGGTCGAAATATGTTGGAATCAGCAAAGTTATAGGGCCCAGCAAACTCAGGAAAATCTGAGATGCGAACATGAATCATGCCAGTACAACCATGCTATGATTCAATTATATCAAATTGATACAATATGCCGCATCCTAGCGAGGCGATGTCACCATGCGTGCTGCGTCCCAGTCTGGGCCAAGTCCCATCCTCGACTTTCTTCTGGACGTACGGTAGGAGAACCTCCATAAAATGGGCGTGTGGGAGAGACTGGAGGAAGTTGCGCATGCGCTCGTCCAGTGAAGGGCTCGGCATGTCCTTTCTTGCATCAACATGGGCTATAGCGAGGCCACCCTGAGAAGAGTTTGACCCAAACATTTCCAGGAATGTGGGTTTGTCTGAACATATGGTACCTCTAAATCCATCGGTTAGTCATCATTTTCCCCATTGAAATCCAATAGCTATCAGATATTAAATAGCCATTTAGAAGGTATATACCACATCTTCAGACAGACCAATCACAGCTGTACGCATGCAGGACATGAATTAGCGCCCTAGAATAGCTCCCATCTGCTCCCTAGAGCACTTCTACAAACAGAAAATGGATCCAACGTGGGAGAATTGGCAATTGGAAATCCCCTATAAATGGAGGTAATCTATAAATGGTGGATTTTCCGTTGACATGTTTGACTACCAGAGGGTGTGTATATAATATACCACAGCAACATTTCAGTTGACACAATGCTCGACCATGCTTCAAAGCGACATGATGTAACATTGTCTAAACTGTCTAAACCCTCCTTACAGCTCATGTGCATTGATTTTTGCTGGGTCAAGGGTTTCGTTTCAGACTGTCTTCACCAGTGGACGATAGTGGAAGTAAGTGAAATGAACTTCAGCCGAGTTTCGTGGTTCAGGTGGCAAAAATTGCACTCTGCACCTGCCTTGCACGTGCCCATCGCGAAAAGGATGCACGGCCTGTGACAAATCTTGGGATGGCCATAGCTGCCCTTCGTCGGAGCCTCATCGGGTGGATACACAGAAACACGACACGAAGATCATGGGTTGATAGGTATGGAAAAATCCAACTGCTTTCCTCACCTGAAAGCCCGCATTCTCAGACACACTGGATGTTCCAGATTTCGACATCAACTGCGAATTCTGCTGCTGCAGCATCGACACCTGCAAAGGCTAAAATGTGGAAGGTTCTGAATGACAAACCAACCTAGAAAACCTGCATGAAACTCTTGAAACACAAACAGTGAAAGGCGTTAGAACTGTCACACAGCAAGGACTAATTCGACATCCCATGACATGCCCCTTTGCGCCCTTCTGGGGTGGGTGCAACTCCACCTGTAGATTCGTTTGGATGTCCTCATACTGGCACTGCAACCTGTGAAGGTCCAGTGTATCTTCCAAATTCGCCCGCTTCCTCACTTTCTGCCGATGAGACTTTCACCAGCTTGGATGCCAAGGTCCACTGTACTGGGTGTTTTCCTACTTCCAATCAATTCCAATCTCTTCCCAAACAGAATCAGAACAGAAACGGACCCAGCAATTCACCAAATATCTGGGTCAATTGTAATGATTCACTAACCTGAAATAAGACCATTTGGGGATAATATCCCTATACTAACCATATATTCCAGTGAGGTCGCAGTGAGGTCCTTATAATTTGCCTAGAAATATGTCACGGCCAAAGCACTGACAAATCCCTGGCGGACTGCTCTGGCTTCGCGTCGCGGAGCCCTCGGAACACTCTTGGGCCACGTCAATGAAGGTCTTGCTGTAGCACACTGCCATGGCGTTAACGTGGCGTTTACTGCCACAGTTCCAAAGGAAGTGCGGTGAAAAATTGTTAGGATTTAAACAATAAAGAGCTGCGGCCGTGAAACTTCTGTGCGAAACTCAAGCAATTTGTATCAGAAGGGAACAGCACATTGTACTTGTTGCCCGTTTACCGTCGTTGTAAGTAGATTCATATCCACCATAAGACCATTCTAACTAGCCCACTTATTTCTAACAACTTGCACATTGTGAGGAAAACATATAATATTCCAACTGTTGTTGATTACATTGAATATTCTTGGTAGACAAGCCCTATGAAACTGAAACCATATGAAAGTCCCATTCTTGGTAGATAATGGTAGATAAAGCCTATAAACCATACATAATTCCTCAGATAAATTCCTCAGTTCCTACTCTGTATGAAGACACCCCTCGTCTTTGGGTGGATAAAAAACCTTGCGCCTGGATCATGTGCTGCAAGGCGCAAACCTGCCAGTCTTGACAAGAAATCAACGAGGTTCGGGGCATGGAACCCCCTTAAAAAAAAAAAAAGTGGGAAAAATTGGTAAATTACGTTTCTGTCTTTTTGGGGGGTTACTGTCATAAATTGTGACATAGTTGGTATTCATAGACGATTAGTAATATGTAATAATTAACAAATTCTTTCACTTGGCAAATGATACTGGCAAGGATATGCAAGTATACTTACAAATACATATAATATATGTATATACATGAGCAGGGATCACCACACCCCCCCTACCCCCCAGCCAGATGGTTCCCTCCCCCCCCCCCTGTGGCCTGGGGGGGGTCCCAACAACAACAGTCTTACATGGGCAGTGTTTGTGCAGCTGCAAGTGGTTGATGTCCACTTCAAAGGGAGTATATAGAAAGCATTTAGGGAGTTTACAGGGAGTATATATGTACCCTGTGCAATCAGTCCTATACAGCTGCGCTACGAAACATGTGTAGGTAGTATATGTAGGGTGCAAGGAGTACATAAGTAGTGATGAAGCATAATGTATATACCTCACATAGGTGTAGAATGTTAGTTAGGTATGTATATTTAGGTGGTAAACAAATATATATATATATATGTGTAAGTGCGTGTGTATATATATATACTAACACACATATTTGTAGGTACATACTGTATCCAAGCATTTAGTATGTAGGATTATATACTTAGGCATAGGTAAGCTTTGAGTATATAAACTATAGGTAGCAAGTATGTAGCATAAAGGCGTACAATGAGTGGCAAACCATGTGTGTGGTACGCTTTAGGAAGTACATAAACAGGCTTTCGGTAGTATGTGCTAGATATGTCAGAAATATACAGCTAGAGAGGGTCCAGTGACGAGGTTGTGCCCCTCAAATGCTGCAAATAGCTTGCTAATGCCAGGTTGGGGGGGGGGAGTGGGGGGGTGGGGTTCCGAGGACCGGGCTCATACGTACATGCATGCATGCATGCATGTATATGTATGTATATATATATATGGTGATCTGTATTGGGATCATGTTGCCAATGATCTTGGCCCCCTGGATTTACACAACAAACAGTGAAACAAAGGGGTCAGCGTGAGACAGGCAGTGAATTGCAGGAAGTATATTTTGTTGATAGCCCACAATATGACTATAGGGTATTATCCTTGTAAGATGGGGTATGCGGTATCCTAAAACATTTTGATAGGGAACATGGTGAACCAGGGGTTCTAGAGGTCGCCTATTTGGAAAATCAAACACGTTTAAATCGCTGCGTCTAGTCCCCATGTCATCCCTCAGTTTGCACAGCGCCTTGTTCCAGCCATACTTCACTTTGCAGTCACGCAAAAAGCGCCTCATTTTGCTGGAAAAAAAAAACAACATGACGATGACCCAACCTTTCTTTCGGATGGTTGAACCTCGCTTTTGTTCCAGTGAATTAGATGGGAAAGCTGTAGCAGCTGTAGCAAGCCCAAGGGAAAGCACATGACCCCAGTCTTGGAAGCTCTCTCTCGTCAGTCATTTGGGGTGGGTCAAAATGATCACCCGCCAAAAGATGATTTGGTTTATAGCAACCACAAAAAAGATAGAGCCCAGGACATCATCACTATGTTACTAGGAGCTTACCATAGTTTACCATCATCTCGGCAAATTCTAGTAATCTATAGTCAACATATACATATATATATATATACACATAACATAATCTATATATATGTATACATAATCAATCATTAATGTTCGTCATATTATCATCATTAATTTATATGAATCATCTACAATCTATAGTTAGTCAATGAATCGATTATGTTCATCTATATGTTCATCTATAGATTCATCTACAACATTCATTTTGTTTCTCAATGTGGAATCAGGAATAACATGGAACAACATGAAATAAACATCAATACACCGTATTAAAGGACAGATTCTCATACTGATCCAAATAAAGTTTTGTCTGAAAAGACGTCACCTTGCTGACTCAAAAACAATGGTTCATCATCCCCAGCAAAATTGCCGCTTGCGTTTAAACCCATTTCCCGACAAACCCATATGTGCCGTGGTCAAAACATGGTATATGGGGTATGGTCATCCATGCCATATTGGGAATCCCTATGACCGTATAAATTCCTATCAATAGACTTGGAGGATCCTTGTGAAACGTGCAGATCAATATCTATTACCCCCTGGTTATTTAACATAGCCATGGAAAACTACAATTTTTAAGTCTTTCAGTTCGGTAAATCACCATTTTTATCATCTATTTCTATGGGCCATGTACCATGGCTATGTTGGTAATAACCACAGGGTAATAGGTTGATGACCCCCAAGAACTGGACGTCCTCCAAGTGGTGACTGTGGCCAAGCTACAAAGTGCGCTTGTCCAAGCCCAGTACGTCAATCGTCTGGCGAGTTCGCATGGAGTCAAAGACGCGAGTTCTGACATATTATTTTGACTCAACATTGTTATTGGTAAATACGGGGATTCAACGCAAACAATAAAAACTCGAAGGAGGGATAAACCCATGTAAAGACAGCATAGACTTGAAATTCTCACACGAACAAAAGCATTGGAGACCTCCAGAATCCTGGATTTGCTTAAGATGGTAAAGAAAATGACACATTGTCCAATCACGGTGGATTGTGTTCGCTTGGACCAATCAGAAAATAATTAATACAACAAAAGACACAATACCCTCCGGTAATCAAACATGGCAATGGGAAATCCCCTAAAAACGAAGATGTTGATGGGAAAATTAAGGAACTAAATGGAGGATTTTCCAGCAAACCATGTTTGATCTTCAGCAACTCCAAAGAATCTGTCTCTTTTCTGTTCTCATCGGAAGCGCCTCGTAGCTATCTTCGCTGTTTCCGCTTATGTCGTCCTGAGCTGCACGAGCAAACAGCAGAGTCGAAAGAAGGGAAGTATTTGCAATTTTCACCAAATGGGATAATAACGGGGATTTCGGTAATATAAATGGATAATTATTAAACAAACAGTGAATTAAGTCCTTTAACGTCGACCATAGAAATGATATTCAATACTATGAAATCCCCATGAACATTAATGCTACTCCCATGGTTAATCCCTTTGTTAAAACCTCAAGTGCCCTTCCAAGCATCCAAGGCTGAACCGTGCATCAGGCTGCACAAGCGGATCAGGGTTTGTCGAAACTGCGTCACCTCCTGAGTTCTGTTTCATCGCGGCGAAACATAACAGGCCAAAATGGTTTAACGGTCAACGGTTTAACATGCTTAAACTCGCCAAGTCTATTTGGACAAAAAAACAGGCGAGCTAGTGGACATTCCACTGCTTTCCATAGGCAATATATTTATACATTCTCAAACTATCCTAGTGAGGAAAGTGGTTGGAACCTGGGAATCTTCAAATCATAGTTCCCAAATGAATCCAAATACTAGAAATCATGATATATCAACAACACATTACTTAATCATACTTAATTAATTCACAAAAAAAGGTGGTTTCTCTTACCATCAAGCGTAATTTGTTAAGCCGTGGAAATCCTCATGATGGAACTTCCCCAGATCTCCTCTGGACGGATGCTTTTCGCATGCCTGGCTCGAGAACGGCTATACCTCTCAAATGGCAATTATAATGTCAAATGATAAATGTTCTTTAAAATAGGGATATATATATATATACCCTCGGGGCCCCAGGTTTCCGCAAGGGGTGGGGTGGGGTGGGGCATGTTAACGTCATGTTCATGTTACGTTGATGCTACGGTGACGGGT
>BGPT01000258.1:41397-52302 GCA_003297045.1 Symbiodinium sp. clade C Y103 | reverse complement strand
AAATGCATTTAGGCAGTTTGCGGGTGTAATCTGGAATTTCCTTCAGAGACTTGGCTTCCATCCTTTTTAGTACAAATGCATTTAGCTAGCCTCAGACCTTTCCCAAGTGAGAAACTCCATGGCTACGGAACATGAAACCAGCTGAGCATCACTCTGATGCATTTTTTCAATGCCAATAAAAGCATCCGCAATCTAAGTAAAAATNCCATGGCTACGGAACATGAAACCAGCTGAGCATCACTCTGATGCATTTTTTCAATGCCAATAAAAGCATCCGCAATCTAAGTAAAAATCAAATAGGGTAGTGGGATGCATACCCGGAGAAAATGCATTGGAGTGAGTGCTGAGCACGCGAGTGCTGGCACGCGAGTGCTGAGTGCCAGCACGCGAGTGACGAGACAACTNTGCATACCCGGAGAAAATGCATTGGAGTGAGTGCTGAGCACGCGAGTGCTGGCACGCGAGTGCTGAGTGCCAGCACGCGAGTGACGAGACAACTAAGATATTCATGATTCCTGAGAAAATCCTCTATGATACTGTACCCCTGTTTTATTACATTAAGTTCCGCCGCAGAGTCTGCAGCTTTGCAGGCCGGGATACTTGACCTTTGCTCAAATCTACCTCGGCAAAACTTGGCAGGACAGTCTTAGATGTCAAGAGGAAAATTCAGGGACTCAAACTGGAGGTAGTTGGTTAAGTTTTGCAAGCTGTAGGTATATATATATAGTGTTTTACTCTCAAACATACAGCCCCATGATCTGATATAGATTACAACAGACTTAGAATGACCTAAACTATGTGTATGTACATGTATATGTACACATATGTACTACTACATGTATTTTAGATTGATTAACCCTGAATTTATATAGCCTAAAATGGGACTGAAATGTGGCTGCAGTCTTGATTTTTTTTTCACTGGGCCATCTCTGGCTGATACTCGTGGAGATTCATGTTCCTGCAATAAAGTCAGAATGAATCGAAATGATTTCACGATTAAACCCATGTAAACCCAACCTTTCAGTGGGAGGATAGTTTATACAATGAATACAATCATTGTCATATAAATTGGGGATGATTTACTAGGTATTGGCTTTATACCATCAACCGCCACATTATGCCATTGTGGTTGGTTTTAGGCAACAAAAAGGCAACATGCATCCCCATTCATGAAACCCATGATATTATCCGTTCATTTATGGCTGGCTATGTACCACGTTGTAGGCTAACCCCATCGAACGAACTAGTTCTTTCATCACCAAAAATCACAACAGCAAAATACCAACCCGTCGCGATTTAGCTCACTGGCCCACCACTTAGAATATCATCATCTTCAAATCTCAATTTTGATGAAGTTAGATCTCCCTATACTGTAATCATTGTAATCGTACCCAACCAATGGCTCCTAAAATCCCCAATCATTTATCAAATAACTATTCTAAGCGCAATATGAGCGGTATTGTGGTTCTTTGGGAAATTATCCACATTCTATTCCTCCCTCAACATTTGTGGCCCTTCACCAGTTATAAGTCAGTGGAATCACCCCATCTATGGTTCATGACAACCCCATCTATAACCAATAAACATCACCATTTACAACTGGTATTTCGGGGTGTCTCGGGCTCCGGCGGCAATGTTGCTGGCGGTAAACTCCTCCTGATTTTGCGGGATCTACGTGGGGGAGTTGTGAAAAAAAGGGTGGATGATTGGGAAATGGTGGTGATGATATATATATATATATATGTATTTGTAGTAGGGGATCTGTACAACCAAGTGGTTAATATGATTTTATATACAAAAATGTATATATACACTGGTAGGACAAAAGTTGCGCTTGCTGAGCTTCCAACAGTGAACATGTTAAGCTTCTTCTTCTGCACACCCTTTCCCCTTAGAATCCTACATGGAACCTTGTTGTACCCCGGTCGAATTTCCACNGACTTGGAAATGTGATCCGCGGGTGACCGAGATGGATGTGTCGTAAAGCCTTCAAGAAGCATAAACTTTGTTCCTCCTGAAGTATATATATATATATATTATGTGTTATATGTATACTATATACAATGATTATTTGGGAATTACTGGGGTTTAATGGTGATAGAATGATGTATACTGGTCTTCACACCACTGAACAATAGAATCTGACTATCAATCAACATGTGGACTCAAGAACCGAAAACGAGGATTGATAGTTGATTTATGATAGCGAAGTTGGTTTTTGTTTTACTAATTCTTCACTAAGGTTAGTGGTGAAACAAACTATGGATGCGTAACATACCCTCTGGTAAACTGTTACATAACTATGGAACATCACCATTTTTCATGGGAAATTCCACTATAACATGAATCACCATTTTCAATAGCTATGTAAACGTTTACCACAGGGTAAAGCAACAAACAGATGTGGGAACCACCATGATGTTCACCGATCTGGGACTTGATGTTGTGCCCGCCACTGGCTGAATGATATGGGGATGATCAACCATTATGGGTGCCCTAGTCAAACCCATATACCATCTGGTAAACCGTTATAAGTCACTATTAGGGTATCAACCATTATTAGTTGAGTTAATTTATTGCTACTATTACCCACCATGCTTAGTCATTACTACTACTAGTCACTATTATTACCATCTGGGTAAATTAACAGTTCGATCCTGGCAGTCATCGGGATTGGAAGATGAGTGAAACCTCTAAAAATAGCGAGATTCTCAGGGTCGAACTGTTAATATACCAGAGGCTAATTATATAGATTACATCCTGAAAAAACATGGAGGATTCACCAGGCACTGATGATCACTGCTGTGTATACCACGAATCGTAGAGGATTGTTGATCAGTGGTTAAAGCAAAGAAAAAAGGATGGTGTTCACTGATAGTGGATATGGGTGGATATAGTTCTTTACCATTATAGGTATATCCTGTTGTTTAGTGTTGGTAAACAATGCAAGAAACATTCCTGAGTCGCAGAAGCATTGTATACTCAACCAACTGATCTCCCTTAATTTGTTTTTCATTCCAAAGCATCGCAACGCTGGACTGCAATATCCAAATTTCTGGTGAGTAAAATGCATCATTGAACAGGTCACACGTTTCACCCATTTCCACCCACATGACTCAAACAACCAGACACGAATGGCTAAATTTGCACCCCCTAAATTCAACATGTGACCACACAATACCGATATCAAACAGGAAAATCATTTTCCAGGCCCCGTTGTTTGGTTTGTCTCCATGTTAATTCTAGGGAGTGTAGATACAATGCCATGCAAAAAACTTGGGCCAATTTTCCGCAAACAATGACCCACTAACCTGACAATGAAATTTAAAGCTTGACCCAGCCCCCTGCCGATACAGCGGTTTTGATATTGCTCCTCTGCCTGATCTGAGAAAAATATCAGGAGGACCGCAAGTAGCACAGAAGGGAGAGCAAATAGAAACGCCTCAGCTGGAGGATTTTCGCAAGATCTATCTCACATTATCTCACTATTAATGTGGTAAACCCAATGCCATAAACCATCTCCAAAACATTTTTAATGGGTTGTATAAACATGTATAAACCATCCCCGAATGGCCGGTTTATGGCATCGTTTTATCACTATTGATCACAATCAACTCCTGTGTTCCAAACGTGGCAATGGAACATCCACCATTTATACTTGATTTTCTGATTAAAACCTCCATTAGTTCGGGAATTTCCCATCAACTCCCCGTTCTGGTAGGGCGAATCATTTACCCGCTGGATATTTAACAGTTTGCTATGGACAATGGCCCATAGAAATGGATGATTTAAGATGATATATGATGATATACCTATCAAAAATGGTGATGTTCCAGATGTTCCATAGCAAACTGTTGAATCACCAGAGGGTAACTGAGCACCATCATTATAGACACCCTGTCGTTCTGGGAGATAAATTTCGGCTCCTGACCTGATCTCCAAATCTTTCAGGGAAGATCTACTGCAATCATCTAACCTCGGGTAATTCAACATTTTAAATAGGTAAATCATCATGAATCATGAATCATCTATAAATGGGCCAGAGTCATTTTCTATAGCTATCTTAGATAACCAAAAACAGATTGATCTAGAAATGCAAAGTCGATCGCCGGAAAGAAATGGAAATCTTCATGACCCAGTGGGAAGCATATGACCACCCACACAAGGATATGTTCATCTCGTGATACGTAAAATTCGATGTATGATGTGCAAATGATCGGTATAACTGCAACTACACATTATCATGAATTGTCTTCAATGACGATGTATTATCCTTATGATCTTTACTTGTAATTAAGTATAATCAATGATCAGCAATTATAACTAATCAAATTAGGATTGTCATATCCCAATAAACATAGAAACAGCAAAGTCTTGTTAAAATAGCGGCAAAAACATACATTGTTTGCTGCATCGGTGGGGTCATTTGTTCATCAAAGTCCAGCATGTTATTTGAGATAAACCCATCTACAATATGTATATATATATACAGTTATACATATATCATATATGTATACATCATCATATATCATCATATATCATCATATAACATCATATAGCATCATATAGCATCATATATCATCATATATCATCATATATCATCATATATCATCACACACCATCATATATCATACATCATCATATAGGTTCATATAGCATCATACATCATCATACACAATGATATATCATGATATATCATCCCATTATACTCACATAACATAGTATCTCATCACATATCATCTTACATCATCATACCACATCATATATCCATTATTTGAAGAACTGTAACTACCAATTCCTCCAGTTCATGTTCTCCCCCTCCGTGAAGCTCTCATCGAAAATAAGAATCGCACCTTGGGACATACCGAGCCCTTGAGCTGAAAGAGCAGATGAATGCCCTCCTGCGAGGTGAAACAGCCACCAAACCACCTTTCTGGAGTATGACCCACCAGGTTCGGCGGTGCCCCAGGTGCAAAGTTCACTGGGATAACCATGGGGATTTTCTGGGGAGATTGAGATACTGGATGCACTACAAATGTGGATTTGACATATTTCATCAACCAGATGGTAACCAACAAACATATAAACATGGGGATTTATAGTTGGTTGATGTTAGCCCAGTTGGTTTCGTTCACTAATATTTCACCTTGCTCATGGTGATTTTCACTAGTTCCTTCGATGGAGAACCACCTCGTGGGGATTGGGCCATCCAGCCATGATTCATTTCAGGATAGGGGATATCCGGGTGTATGTAGGTGTAAACGTTTACATAACTATGGGAAATCACCATTTTTAATGGGAAAATCCACTATAAATGGCAATTTTCAATAGATATGTGTGTGTGTGTGTACTGTAAATAGATATATTAATGCATCAAACAAACGCCTAGTGCATGGTGTCCATCAAATAACATCGAAAACACGTTTCCGGAATTCACATTTTACTCAGCTTTCATCTCATCTTCGACATGTATAGCATCCATCCAGGGGCGATGCTCTATTGACTCCCTTGGGAAACGGTTGGGAGAGGCTCTGGCTATGGATTGGTTAATGGGAAAATTTACAGGAAACCATGGATTTTCCCATTGAATATAGGGGTTTCCTGAAAATTTTCCCTTAAACCAATCTAGTGACTCTGGCTATGACCACGAAACCCTTCGTTACACCCTTCGCTGCATCTCTCTGATCCCAACCCGCTCCGAATAGCGAATCATGGCGTGGCGCTAAACCGTCAGCCGTCACCGTGACCGGCGTGCTGGCAATGCTGTGATTTTTGATCGCCAGAATTGCTGAACATCGTATATCATCAACTGATGCAAAGGATATTGCAAAGGATATTGCAAAGGAGTCTGAAGTATATCAGGTAGACACTCTTGAATAACCAATCAACCATACCATGACAGAACAATGGAGGAAACCTCCAGTTTGATATTCGAGCTTCTGCCACCAGGGTCCATTCCTAATTCATCAGTTGACCACCCCTTCTGAGGGTTCAGAACACTACTTGAAGCAAATGCTGCTGTCCATTTCATCAACTATTTGGAGGTTTCCTAAAATAGAGGTACCCCCAAATCATCCATTTTCAATCCGGATTTTCCATGAACTAAACCATCCATTTTTGGGTACCCCCAGCCATTAGGAAACCCCCATTTCTCAGTGATTCATCGATAAACATCAAGGACTGCCCCGAACGGGGCCCGGGCCAACCGCGGACAGCCACGAATGAGTCACACATGGATAGCCGAACTGGTTATGACTAACAGTTCGCCATGGAAAATCCCCGAACGAAATGGAGGTTTCGTTCGCTGGGAAAATCAACTATAAAAAATGGTGGGATTTTCCATTGCCAGCCATGTTTGATTAGCATGGTGGGATTACCATGGTGGGATTTTCCATTGCCATGAATGGGAAAATCATCCAAGATTAGCAAGTAGTTTACCACTTAATTACATGATACAAATGGTTCACTCAGTAATTCAACCTGGCCATGGGAACTTAAAATTCAACACATTGACAGACTAGGAGAACAGCCATGAAACCCGTAGCCTCTAAAAGTTTGCGAACTGGAGAATCATCATGTTTAAGACGTAAATCATCATCAATCATCTATAAGTGGGCAATATTCCATATGTGAAATAACCAGTCAGAAGGCAAATTTTGATGATTTTTGAGGGTCTTCCATTGCCATGGATGGTTGCGTCAGGGCACATCATCTTAGATTGATTTCCTGCATTTCATAATATTCAAACATGTACCCTTTGGTAATCAAACATGGCGATGGAGAATCCACCATTTGGCTGGATGATTTCCTCAGCTATAAACCTACATATTATTTATAAAGGGATTTCCCAGCTTGCCACGTTTGATGACACTGAAGGCTACCGCACAGCCAATTTCCAGTTCTAAGAGGGGTCATAACCTAACCAATTGTGACCTGGCAAATTGCAGGGAATCAAAACTGGCTAATTACCTGGGAAAGTTCCCCATAAAACCAACCTCCATGAAGATCGCCTCTATCGTAAACGGTGATCAAACATGGCGATTGCTGCGAAATCCCCGAACTAAATGGAGGCTTTAATGGGAACAACATCGAACCAACTGGCGGATGTTTCATTGCCATCTTTGATTCGAAGGTATATTGGGAAAGGGATTAAGTTATATATAGAGATGACTCAACCATGAAGTTATGGCGGTTATGGCCGTTATGGCCCTGTATACCAGGGCCATAGGTCACTTGTGAGCCCATTTATGGAATGATCACCCTATTTATAAGATTTTATAAAGCATTCATAACTTGATTCATAATTGGTAAAGGGCTTCGACTGTGGGGCTGAGGATGAAGGAGTCCAACAAACATCCGGCCTGTCGCAACATCTGGCCACAAACCAGTGCCACTTCCGTTGCAGCAGCCAGCGCCTCATCAGCAAAGCTTTAATCCAGAAGATACCCTCCAGTAAGCTAACATAGCTATGGAAAATGGCCTGAAACATGGTGATTTTCCATAGCTATATTAGTTTACCAGAGGGTAACAAACTCAACTGTTGGATTTGTTTCCCGCATATGCTCTTCCATAGCAAGACAACAATGTTGCACCTTTTCTTGCACATGCACTTTGATGACGACTGTGCACATGTTGTCAAACTCACTGAAGGTTGTAATACGACTATATCATGCTTGGGGATGACAATACAATGTTATAATCACTGTATATCATCGCAATACAATCCGAATCCCCAAAGGCATGAATGTTATAGTCATTGTACTATGAATGTTAACATCAATGACTTTTAATGTGGGCAAACCCAATTGTAAACCTACCATGTCGGGATGGTTGATACCATGGTGATCTAAGGGATGGTTTATTGGGTTTGCCAAATTGTAGTTATCCCCAAAGATTGTGGGAATCTGAATCAAACCAACCTGCCTCCACCGCTCGTGCCGATGGCGACTCAAGTAGCACCGGCTTTGCAGGCGCAACCGGCGCCGACTTTTTTGGCTTCGCTTCCTGCGGGGGTCCAGGTTACCCCACGTGAGGGAAACCAATGGATTGGTTTCAAGGAAAAAAACTACATAGAGAAAACCATAGTTATTGATATGGTTTAATATGTTTCATTGAATCCTAGAATAATAAGGGTTTTCCTTAAACAAAGAAAACAAACGCCATGAAATTCTGAAAAAAATCAACAGTGTATTCACTATCCAAAATCTGTGAACCATTCACAATGATTTACCACAACCAACCATGTGCTAAATCATCCCCAACTTTTGTATAATTGAATATTTCATTGCATCTAGGAAAAATGCCATCTTTAGTGCAACAGGCCACTTATTCTCCGTGACAAACGGGTTTGCACCCCAGCTAAGTTGCGCAGCCATAACTAGGTGTCATGGTAGATTTATCATTCCTTTCACCAACAAACACAACTGGGGGGGTACCACATGGTAACAGACAGGATGATGATCTGATGATCATCTCACTGGATTGGTTTAAAGGAAAAATTACAGGAAACCATGGATTTTCCCAGTCAATATAGGGGGTTCCTGTAAATTTTCCCATTAATCAATCCAGTGATCATCTCTACAGAATTTACAAAAAAATATGGGCTCTGAAAATTGGATCTCCCTTGATCTCCCCAAAATTTCATCGTCCACCAGTGCCTTCGGTCTCGGCACCGGTCTCCGTGCCGCTCTGGTGGTCGCGGCGTAGCCCAGAAGTCGCTTCAGGACCTGGCGGAAAAGCATGGGAGAATCCCCATGGCGGTCTATCGCTGGGAATGGCATGAGAAAATCCTGGGAAAATCATGGGAAAATCATGGGAAAATACCTTGAATAGCATGAAAAAATGGAGGTCTCATCAAACTCAAGGCAGATTTTCCAGCCATGTTTGATTACCGAAAGGTTGAATGTTTCATGGCTTTAGAATCTCAGATCTTCCACAGATCTGCCAGGCGGTGCCCAATAACTAGCCAAGTTCGTCCTATAGCGTACTGCCTTGGAAACCTGGATGTTTGGTTTGGACTTTGGACCCACAAGCGATTGGCCAGAGTTCATGACGTTCTATGCCATAGAATTCACGTATGTCTTCCATTCTCAAATTCCAAATGACAAAATTTAAAATGCAGAATAATCACATATCCCAATATTAAGTACCCCCAAAATGACTAGATCCAATGGCAAATCAGTTTCAAGGCGGGCATTCAATGTTAGGGGAAAGGGAGTACAAACGACATATCATAAGACTTAAACATTGATATACGCAAAGCCGACGCAATTAATAATTGAACATGTTAGTCAAATGTATCTGCTATGTCCGCTATGTCCGCTATGTATGTATGTATCTATCTATCTATCTATCTATGTATCTATGTATCTATGTATCTTTGTATTTTTTTATCTATGTTTCTATATCTATCTATCTATGTATGTATGTATGTATGTATGTATGTATCTATGTATCTATGTATCTATGTATCTCTTTATCTATGTTTCTATATCTATCTATCTATCTATCTATCTATCTATGTATCTATCTATGTATCTATGTATGTATGTATGTATGTATGTATGTATGTATGTATGTATAATACATATACATACATGTTTCCCCACCTGCCAGGTGAGGGTCACTAGATTTTATAAGAGTTGCATCGCCCGCCCGTCTCCGCCGCCTCCTCGCCAGCTCCAGATCGTAGTGGGCACTGCCGGACCTCAACCGCGAGCCCCAGATCCCAGTGGGCACTGCCGGACCTCAACCACGAGCTCCAGATCCAAGTGGGCACTGCCGGACCTCAACCGCAAGCTCCAGATCCCAGTGGGCACTGCCGGACCTCAACCGCAAGCTCCAGATCCCAGTGGGGACTGCCGGACCTCAACCGCGAGCTCCAGATCTCAGTGGGCACTGCCGGACCTCAACCGCGAGCTCCAGATCCCAGCGGGCACTGCCGGACCTCAAGGCCAGATAGACTGTCCGAATGCATACCAGAAAGAATGCCAGGTAGAATGCCAGAAAGAATGCCAGATAGAATGCCAGAAAGAATGTCAGAAAGAATGGCAGATAGAATGCCAGAAAGAATGCCCGATAGAATGTCAGGCCGATTGCCAGAAAGAATGCCAGAAAGAATGTCAGATAGAATGCCAGATAGCATGTCAGATAGAATGCCAGAAAGAATGAAAGGATAGAATGGCAGATAGAATGGCATACAGAATGCCAGAGGAGAGGACAACTCTGATGAAATCTAGAGACCTTCGGTCTCTAGATTTCATCAGAGTTGTCCTCTCCTCCTCTTCCCTGCCAGAAAATTTTGCCAGACAGAATGTCAAAATCTGTATCACACTCATGGTGGGGATCACTCGCAGAAAGTAATTTTGTATCACCATGTGATGGTTGAAAATGCATTGAACCCCTGGCTATAGACAAGGTACCGGCGGCAATAGGACCCTGAGGAATTTGAACATGGTTCAAAATAGCTCAAAACCTGCATTTGGGAGCATTTTCATCTGAAAGTCAAAATGTCAATGCTTTAGAATTGTTGATATTTGCAGGAAGGCATGCTTTTTATGTGTATTTTGGGCAATTGGGAAATTGTTGTTTGCAGGACCTTTTTGAAAAGAGGAACCTAAGTTTCTCACAGCAACATATCCTATTTGAAATGAAGTTAACGTTAATAATAAGTAGCGTAGCATCATCTATGTTACATCATCTATGTTACATCATTTATGTTACATCATCTATGTTACATCATCTATGTTACATCATCTATGTTACATCATCTATAGTACAAGGGAACCTACAGCAGGGTAGCATGAGGTGTGTGTGTGTGTGTGGGGGCAACCCCTGTACCAAAGGGCTATAATCAGATCTGTTCCAGCGTCAAAGTTTTAATTACTTACCAGCAGGGGGCGACAG
>BGPT01000258.1:16705-31254 GCA_003297045.1 Symbiodinium sp. clade C Y103 | reverse complement strand
CGTTAGAGAGTGCGATAAGGCGCAGGACCGAACTGTTTGGGCCTCGACATTGCTTTGGGATTTCCGGGGTCGGCGGCAGGGGCGGCAGCCCTTAAATAACATCTAAACTACATGATTTATACAAAATAAATTTGACTAGGGAGATTGCAAACATATAAATGTTGCATAGTATAGGTATACTTGTAGTTATAGGTATATATTAGCCACTTACTAATCGAGATACACCCCAAAAAGTACGCGGCGGTGTAATGAGACTAATTGGAGGTTTCCTAAAATAGGGGTACCCCTAAATCATCCATTTTAGTAGGGTTTTCCCTTATAAACCATCCATTTTTGGGTACCCCCATTTTAGGAAACATTAACCAACAAGAATGGGGAGCTTACCAACGATTTTTACGGACATATGGTGGGGCATATTGTGGGGGGTATCATGTCTGGATCCCCAAAGATCAATAAAACCATAATTTCACGATGGCATGGGACGGGTCAAAATGTCCAAGGCCTCAGGCTGCTAAGATGTTTCATCCTGAAAATCACCGGCCATTGTGGGTCCAAGTCCAGCAAGGAACCCCAATGACTTGAGTCATATCCATTTCTTTCAAGTGAGCAGTGTCAACCTTTTGGAACCACAAATTATGGTTGATAAATGGGGATTTCTAGCTCGTGGATTCTGATAATTGACAATAATACCCAAAATAAATCGACATGTCTGCTGGTTCAGTCCCCATTTTGTGTGGCTTAAGTCCCTCACAAAGTCCCGAAAAACGTGATCAAATCTCCTTCAAGCCCCCAGTTTCATGGACCACAGGTAGAGTTGCATACCTCAGAGTGAGCAGGACAGGAGGTGGCAGTTGAATCACTAGATGGATTTTGGGTGAATCTCTCACAAGGGGCGTGTCTGAAAATGCGCAAGAAACACCAAAAAGGACCATCTTAAGAGGAAACTGATGATGGAATTTTGGGTGCTTGATGCTGGATCAAACGCAAATGAGATTTTCCTGACCAACATCGACCAACACTCAATGGGATTTGCCCAACAAAATATCTATTATTATTGTTGGGAATGTGAAGAAATATGGCAATCTAGTAGGCTATCCATGGAACATTTAACTAATCATTCCTCCATAAACATTTCTTCTGTCTGCATGAGAGAGCGATTGTAGCTGGATGTTTAGCCGATTAAATGGAACATCTGGAACATCATTGGTTTTGATGCCCAACTGACAGAATGAAAGCTTTGACGTAACCCCTATCCTAGAAACAATAAACAGCTTACTTGGAAGCAAAAACATGGCCAGTCCTGGCTACCCTGCAAAACAACATCTTGAGCTGCAAGGTTGGAGAGTGCGTTGACTTCTTTGTTTATGGTAGGGTATTTGTGACTAGACATCCTATTACAGAAAATTAACCCACTGAGTCTTCCACGGCCAAACTTGGACAATTAAGTCTTAGGTACCATGGACAAACAACAATGTTCTTAGTTTTTTTTTTTTTTTTTTTTCGATGGTTAGGCCAATATAATATACCCTGTGGAAATCTAAAGTAGCCATGGAAAACGATCGAAATTGGCCATGTTTAATTTAGGTAAGCTGTCTGCAAAATCAGAATTGTCCATGGCTCTGTTGAATTCCCAAAGGGTATGCCCGTTTACAACACAAGATTCAGTTATACCGTTATACCCATGCCAGATTTACGCAAACCTATCGTTTCATACCATCCTCGGTATAGTGACCAACATTTGAGTGATTTTTGGGTAAATATGGGTAAATGTGGGCATTTACAATACATATAAGGTGGTGCCCCCAACCGTTATCTTGGTTGGCTTATTTTACCCCATTCAACTACATTATGTCATCACCATAAACCCAGCAGTGAAATAGTACATTTTTCACCAACTTGTCCCGATTCTCAATTGGAGCACCACTTAGTACGTGGATGATGTAATTTCAAGTTGGCTTCCCCCCTATCATCCCTACAAAAGTGTCACACTTATGCATTCATTAATATCCCAATAATACCCCATGAAAACCCATTGAAAAACAACAACAACAACAACAACATCAAAAATCCAAGCATTGGAGATTAAATATCATCCCATTAAATATCCCATTGAATATCCCATTGAATATCCAATGGAATATCCCATTAACATCCAATTGGTTAAATCTCCAATCCCCAATTTTCCAGGCTGCTGCTGCGCATACATCTGGGGAAGGCCGCAGGGTTCGTACCTGGAAAAAAGATAAAGGGTATACGCGAACTGGAAGATCACCATGGGTTTATGGTGGTTTAGTGGGATTTTTCATGAGATTCCGATGGGATCTAATGGAAAAGCACCATGTTTAATAGGTAAACCATCATGCTTATCATCTATTTCTATGGGCCACTTTCCATACGTATGTTAAATAACCAAGGGTAACACTATCCATACCTTTCACAACACTCCAAAGGATAGAAGTTGGCAAAATCTGCAAACTGTGAAGTTGTTGATTACTTGTTGAATTTTTGAGGGAGGTGCCTTAATCATATACTTCCAAATACAAATATATATAAACCAAACTTATCCAGTTAGTTTGTGGCTGAGGTACTGGGATGCTTTTAATCGTCGAAATGTATATATATATATATGATATTATATGATATGTAAATCTGGATTGTGAAGCACCTGCAAAGTGTGATGCACATCCAAAAAAAAGAAAACAAATTACCCTCTGGGAACCAATCACACGGCTGCTTGAAAATTAGCCAGTTAGATCGAACTTTTTCCCAGTCATTTACACAGGGTGTTCAAGTGCCATGTTTGATTACCGGATGGTATCATGAATTAGTGGCTATATCCCATTATATCCCAATACAATCCCCATAAAATCCCTATGAAATCCCATGAAATTCCATAGAATTACATAAAATACCATTAAACCCTATCAAATCCTATGAAATCCCATAAATCTCCCACATGAATCAAGACAAACATGGGGCACTGCGAAGGCATCAGCAAAATGTCGCAGCCCGCCATCATGCGATGCTCGATGATCGGATCAAAGCCCACCTGGGGAAGTTGTCCACCGAGGAAGATATGGTTGATCAGTTGAAAATTGTTAGATTTAATTTGAATATCCTCTATAAATGGTGATTTTGGAAAAATGATCTAGAAATGGTCTTAATGGTGATATTTCATGAAATATTAGTGGTGATTTAATGGGAAAATCATCCAGAAATGGTGATTTAAGGGTGATGTAATGTGATCTAACTGGGCTTTAACCGTATAGATAACGAGTTGGGCACACATATGATCTATGGCTAGCTACATGTTGGGTATTTTGTTGGGTCATGACAAACAGGTCACGATCACTGGGGTTGATGTGTTAATGGAACAATCATCTATAGATGGAGGATTTTATGGGAATATCCACTATCAATGGAGGGTTATAGCTGGGAAACTCATCCAGAAATGGTGATTCACTGGGAAAATCATCCAGAAATTGGTTATTTTATTGGAACATCATCTAGAAATGGTAATTCATAATGGTGATATAATCGGAATATTCATGGAATAATTATTGGATAATACTCTCCGGCAATCAGCTTGTCCATGGCTTGCTGGAAAAATCACAAGTCACCTTTGGTTTTTTTTTTCCAGCTATAAACCTCCATCTACAAGGAGTTTCCAGTTGGCATGTTTGACTACTGGAAGGTATCAAACCTGGATATATATATATATATACATATATTTAATGGGGAAAATTATATTATATCAGATATCATACATATTACAATATAATATATAATATACTATAATTTATAATATATTGTAGTATATTACAATATTTCACTAACCTGACTTGAGGCCAGTTGGGCATGATTCCCCGCAATCTAACCATCATTCCAGCGACGTCACAGTGAGGTCACCATAATTCATCCAGATACAATGGCTATATTTCACCAAGAATATGGGACTTGGTACCAAGACCCTCCGTTTGTGCCCATCAGAACCAGCATTTTTACCCCATGATTTTCGTAGTTCTACAATTTTTTCATGGGTACAAACGGAGGGTCTATGGGATCAGTTGCTGGACAAAAAAATTGGGTCCCCCTGCGAACGCGCAAACGCGTCCAGGATATTGCTCCTGACAGCCATGTGGCCAGCTGGAAAATCATAGGAAAATATTGGGACATCCACCATAGATATGGGAAAGTCATGGGAAAATCATGGGGAAAAACCGAACTAAACGGAGGTTTATAGCTGGGAAAAATCCTTGACATACATGGGGGAATGGTCCAGCAAGCCACGGAGCTGATTACCGGAGGGTTTAAATGACTATGCAGTGGCATATTCTCAGCTAATTCAACCCGAGGATCAGCTGAATATGTGCAAAATATATTGATAGTTGAACACAAAAGTATCAGTGAGGATTGTTGGGACATGTTGTTAGGTTGCATTCCAATTAGGATGTTCTTCCATAGTTCTGCTTGTAGGTTGTAGTGAATATGTGCTTAACGCAATGTGTTTGTAGATTGCAAGAGTTAGAATATAATCCAAAATATACATATATGTAATTAACATTTCATAACATGTCATAACTATTATTATATAGTTACAGTGACTATCACTTGTCAGGAAAACAAACAAACGAACAAACAAACAAAAAACAAAGGCCGCACACACACAAACACACTTAAATGCAGGTTTCCTAAGTCATGCGGGTACACCCAAATCATCCAAGTCATTAGACCATGACTTAGTATTGAAGCCAATGGTGACTTGGGGATTCCCCACTTGAAGAAACATCCATTGATTAATGATTGATATTCCCATGATATTCCCATATAATTATTGTATTAATAGGGTATCCCAAAATGCATTGGTTTATCAGTATATATTCACTGAATATATCTATAGCACCAGCATCGCGCTGTCTCAGCGAGTCGTCTCCTCGGCTTTTCTCAGCTCTCTTTCGTACTTCACTTCGCCTTTGCCCATCATCCTTAGGATGAAAACAATCCGAGCGGCACAACCGTTTTTTGAAGAAAAATTACATGGTCGACTGAAAAGTTTACTGATAGCATGATATCTGTTTCGCCTCTACATTGAAGGTACTTGGTGATTCTTGGTTTCAGTGAGTCAGTTGAAGACAACTTACAGTACTGAAACCTTACTTTGTAGGTGATTTTCCCAGCTATAAAGCTCCATTGATAGGAGATTTTCCATTAAAACCTCAATTTATAGATGATTTTCATTGATTGTCCAATATGTTCCTATATGTTCCCATTAAAATCTGCTTTGTTCCATGTTTCTTACCATTGAAACATCTTCTTTTCCACCGGCTTTTCCGGACTTCGCGTCTTCCGGGGATCCGGACGCAACTTGAACGAAACCGTTCACTCCATTGCCCTGCGGCAGATCTGAGGGTTGCGATTTGAATCATCCAGCTAATCTTCATATAACCTATCTATATATATATATATATGTCAATAACATATTGTATTTTATATTTATATAACCTCATGTAACCTCTGTATATGTACGCACATATATATATATATGTTTCAATATTATATACCCAGAAACCTTGCAGACATGGTATGGTCAACCCCTGGCCATTGCAACTGGAACCGCTAGGGTCGATGCCCGCCTCATTCCTCATGAGCCACGGCAGGCATTCCTGCGCTCCGTTGCCGTGGCGTTGCTAAAAGTTGCTAAGTTGAACAGAGCTAAAGAACTTAGTTGATCTTAATTGGTACACATAACTCAACAACTAAATCATTGTGCAACTATGGTATACAATGGCTGTAAACCAACATAACTAGGCTGCACCGCGTTGCAAAAATGACTAAGACAAGTGGGTCCATTGGATTCTTTTTTGAGCCAAGTCCTAATAGGGAGATGGCACAACATGGCCACAAGATGCCGCAGCAATTGAGATGTTGGCCTGTGAAGATGGAGCTGTTCAACAAAACCCAATACTAGCTCCATACTTGGAATAGTACAAGGTGCAGCCTCCAAAAGATAGCGAAGTTGACCTTTAAATTTGGTTACCTGAGGTCTATGGGGAGTATAATTAAGTCAGTATAGTTAATGGGGCTGAAAAATCAAGTTATAACTGGAGGGCCTCACCTTGTACATTATCAGTTTATGTTTCCCTTTTCCCATGTTTGGGGTCTGCAAATGTGCTACCCAAAATGCCGCGGTAAATCAGTATTCTCCAAATGAAAATTCCACTTTCGGGGATAGGCCAGTTTCAAACACACTCAACATAGTTCAATTGTGTCAGTTATCTTGGCATATATATATATATATTTATAATCATATGTAATTATATTACATATATATATACATTAAGTACACGTATATCACATTATATCACCAGGAAATATCAACTCCCTAAGTACAATGATCCGAGCTCATCACATTCCAACTACAAAAACCATCATATAACTTCATCCAATATCACTAATTTATATCCAATATCATCCAATATCATCACATTCATAATATCATAACTTCATATCATCACAAAATTGTCGTAACCGCAAACGACATCCGACTGGCCCATCTCTGGTCGCGTTTCGGTCCAGGATCAAATGGATGCCCTTCTGGTAGCAGAGCCGACCGCAGAAACCAATGAGGCACAACTTGGGATCCTGGAGATTGGGAGATCCACTGCGAAAGTCATGGGAAAATCAACTCTACCCTCTGGTAAACTAACAGTTTGCTATTGGAAATCGCCATAGAAATAGTGGATTTTCCCATGAAAAATGGTGATTTTCCATAGTTATGTTAGTTTACCAGAGGGTAAATGAGGCTTTATAGCTAGGAAAATCATTGAACTCAATGGTGGATTGAATTGGACTATCATCAATGAAACATGTTACATCATCATTGTCATTCACCAACTTAAGAGCAAGCACATGTATTCCAAATGTTTACACATGTTCAATGATACACTTTAAATCATTAATTATATATCTTAACATAGTGAAATATAGTCAATACATATATATATATATATACCATCTGGTAAATTAACATAGACCCTGGCAGATAGGGATTGGAAGATTAGTTTCCTCTCAAAATAGCTATTCTCGGGGTCGAACTGTTAATATACCAGAGGGTATATATATGAAATATCCTTTCTTGCATCAGACTTTGGTCATAGCTTCCTGACATATCGAACGTCGTCTCAGTCCGTTTTTCGTTTCTCCATCGTCCTCCAAGAGTCCCAACTGACGCTGGAGTTCGGCCTGACGATCGCCATCCGCCATGGGTTCTTCGGTAAACGAACGTAGCCGGGGCCCCCCCAGTGATGTTTGTTGGTTTATGTTGGTTTATACACCCCTCTATAGATATAGTTAGAAGATGTTAGATTCTTTTTTTTAGGTTCATAGACCATACATATAGTTTAATTGGAGTTGTGTTCACCAACTTAGCTATCGTTTGGGGGCCCCACATTGTCACATAGCCATGGAAATTCGTCTATTTTCAGTTTGGAGAATGATCTACATTAATTTTATGCTGGATTTTCCATATCATTCTTTTAGCTTGCCGGAAGGTAGATATTCATCGAGGCAATTTACATAGGGGTTCACATACCCATGATGTTTGGATTTTTCATAGGATAATTGCATTCCGAAAGACATTGACATTAAAAAAACACACCCCTTGGAATTCGGGGGGTTCCTCAGGGTGTCCGATTTTATAGGTATAATTCGCGACCCCGCAGGGTATTTTGAAACCTGGCTCCTATAAAATCAGACCCCCCAAGGAAAATATGAACCCAAATTCACTATAGAATCAGTGCGCCCGAGGTACTCTCGAACCGAATTTTTTCCTCACAGGTGGCTTTCTATAAAATCATGCCTCCCAGTAATTTCCTTGTTGTCCTATTTTCCAACACTGTAGCAGAGGCTGGGGCGTGTGATTTTATAGTGACCTATATTTTTTGGAGGTTGGGGGGTCTATGTTGTGCAAAATACGCTTAGGTCTGCTGAAAATTCCATGCCGAAATAGTCCTGTCAAAACGTACTTCCACGTACATTCTCAAAACTGACATTCTCTATAAAATTGGGTGTTATCAGGAACAACAGAAAGTTTATAAAATCAAAGCCCCCAAGGCCCTTCTAGAATTGGACATGCTTCCAAAAATGCTTCTCTATAAAATCATGCCCCCCAGGGTGCACCGGAACAATAATTATCTAAACCCAGGCCCCCCAACCTATAGCTCCTGAAACAGCAAAACAAACTGTATAAAAAAATGCTTTTATAGACACCCCAAGGTGTCTGATTTTATAGAGGAAATTCCAAGGGCTGTAAAAAAACTGACTAGTGACTATATTTACTTCAAATTCCAAAGGATTATTCCACAACTACATCTTAATATGAACAAATAGTAACTATACTTTGGTGAAGATATATCCTATATAGTTCCACATTAGCAAGTCTACTTGGGTTAAAAAAAACATAGGGATCCATAGGGGATTAACGCCCGGAATGATTCCAGGTGAGCGCGCACCGGGCCTTGCAGCAGCGCTTGCCTTCTTCAAAGTTCTCCCTTCCAAATCCTCGGTGGCACTGGAAAAATCCCCCATGTCTGTGGTGTCTTTCCAAAATCAATGGATTGGTTAATGGGAAAATTTACAGGAAACCATGGATTTTCCTATCAAATATAGGGGTTTCCTGTAAATTTTCCCATAAATCAATCCAATGACAAACACTTTACCATGGGAGTTAATGGGGATATCCGGAGATTTTGTGGCATTTAAGGAGATTTAAGTGGGATTTACCCGCTGGCAATTTAACATGGCCCATATACTTTGATGATTTACCTAGTAAAAATTGTGATTTTTCATGTCGCAAATGTTAAATTACCAGAGGGTACCCTAGCAAACGGATTGGCCTTGCCTGAGATGTTCATTGAAATGAAATTGTGGTGTTAGGCTGTTAGCTTTGGACTCGTCCCAAACTGGTCTGGATTGAAATCTGCCAAGTTGACATAAGAAACAATTGCTTTGAAGCGGACAACCATCGACAACTGGGGATGTTTCATTGCTATCTGTGCTTACCAGCAGGTTTTCCTCTTGCCAAACATAAGAGGAATTGAGACAATTATGGTACCAAATACTGGGAAATATGACTGTGAAAATATAGGCGCCAAAACAAACAAAACAAACAAGGTGGAAAAAAAAGAACCACCGAAACGTCAATATCATCGGCAATTCCCGAAATGGCGGGGTACCCCTATATCACTGCTTCTGTTAATACTGACACAAAAACTTAGACGATAACTGGAGGTAGCCCATTTTCAGACAAAATCATATGAACCATTGAACACCCGCTGAAAAATATTCCGATCCAATCCAATAAAATACGAGTTGGTAAATAACTAATAGCTATGCCCTTCATGTGGTTTGTTCATATCCCACAATAAGCCAACTAATGCAATCCCCAGGCCATCATCAATCATAATTGTTTAACTATATTATATATCATACTACTGCAAATAGATTATACTTGCTCATATCGTCATCATAATCACCATCATCATCATCATCATCATCATCATCATCATCATCAGCATCATCATCATCATCATCATCATCATCATCATCATCATCATCATCATCATAAAACACCATCATTTACCATCATTAATCATCATTACATGTGATATATATATATATATTGCATGTATATATATATATAGTACATATATATATATACATATATTACGTATATATATATAGCTTTGTATGTATCATATGCATGTTGCCGTAACTTACTCATAAAAACCTTATCACCAAACCACTCCAAACATCTCAGCTCCCAACGCATCACAATGTGTGGATCCGTGGAAGGGTTCCACCTGAAAGCAACGCGTGGAAGGACCACGAGCCGTATCGAATGTTAAGGTTTGCTTGTCTTGGGTTGGTTCAATGGAAAATATCTACAAATGGCGGAATTCCACATCTATGTTAGTTTACCCTTGGGTAAAAAGTGGCATAGATCTATAATTTGGAGTATAACTAATCAATGGACTTTTGTTGGGAACATCCTCTGAATTGTCCCATAAAATGTGGGGGCGTTCCGGTGGTTGTGCGCCTTGAAAATTATGTGAAAGTCCGTTGGGCTTCATCCAAAATATGTTTTTTCCGAGCAAGAAGAAAAAGATCGAAACCACGAACCAGAAACATGCCACCTGGTTGTTATAATGGTCTATTGTATGGTTGGTCAGAATAAAACAGTTGATATGGTTGTCTGAAATGCATTGTACAAATCTGTAAACAACCTAGATCAGTCCTAGATCTACCTAGACTCATTTTAGGGACGTAGTCACACAGATGAACATAACTCTGATCAGCTGAAAACCAAACATCTGGTCTCTCCAAAAGATTCGGTACCTCTGAGAAGGTCAGGGTTTCAATGTTGGAGTGTATACCCTCTGGTAAACTAACATAGCTATTGAAAATGGCCATAGAAATAGTGGATTTTCCCATTAAAAATGGTGAGTTCCCACAGTTATGTTGGTTTACCAGAGGGTAAATCATCCAAATCATATGTTTACCCCCACAACGTTGTGTCCTAAATCCATACCTACCGGCAGAAACTAATCACTGGATCACACATTCCTGGACCCGTCCAATAATTCGAGTTGTTGCACAAGAGAATATTTAACAAAAAAGATCGCACCATCAACGTACTTGTGCTTAGTAGGGAATGGGGGAATGGTATGATTCTTAATGGTTATTATATGTCATTCCCCCATTCCCTGCCAAGCACCAGTAAGTCAAATCTACAAGATCATAAGTGTACAGTACATCTCATTAGATATTCACATGCACATAATTTTTCTAGTACTTCCATACACAAGAAACACATCTTATTCAGATGGAGGTTTCTTAAAATGGGGATTGCCCCCCAAATCATCCATTATTGATAGGCATTATATGATAACATACAATAACCATGTTCATCCATTTTCCATAAATCATCCATTGCAGGTTTCCATTTTCCTGTTTCCATAAACCCTCCATGTCATAGGATTTTCGATCATCAATGGGGATTTTCCATGACTATCCAGCTATCGGGATATCCACCATGGAAACCAGCCTTTCAGGGAAAGCTAAGCTTCCCCACTCGTCGGAGATGCCGTTCAGGATTCCCATGACCTGGTGTAAGATAGGAGTAGCGGAGTAGATGGGATGGGGAAAAATCCTTTGGAAAAATTATCTGGGAATACATTATATATGGGGATTTTATATAAAATATGGGATAATTATATATCTGGGAATGGGATACATATAAAATTATGAAATGATATTATATATGGGTGTGTCTGAAAATGGGGTATAGTCCCCAGATGGCCATTGAGTGGGGAAAACAATGATAAACCATTGGATTTTGGGGTACCCTATTTTCACACAAACCCATATGGCTATGGCTCAAAATTATTAACCCTATAATTGGTTGGTTTATGTTAAACTACCATTTAAAATGACCATTTTTGGTACCATAATTTTGAGCCATAGCCATATACTAGTTGCAAATCTGGGAATACACTATGTTTCGACGTTCGACATACGAGACATCCAAGACACTCGTCGCTTCGAAGCCTTCTCTCTGAGATCTGTATGGAGGCCATGGCCACCTACCGCGTTGCGGTTAATCACAACGGACATCAACGTGAAATCACAAGGGAAATATATATATATATACAAGATACATGTGGAAATTCAATTAGAATTCTTAGGATGAGCATGCAATGAGAGATAGATGATATGTGTATAATTGTATAATTTGTATATGTATATATACATATATAACTATATATATATAATCATATATATATATATCCATATACATATGTTAGTTGTTTAGTTGGACTTAGGATTCTTAAGCACTGGACATTTTTGGGAATATACTGGGACAATTCATATTGGGATACAATGGAATATGTGGATCAGTACAATCCCTGGGGTCGTGCAAGATGTAGACAGAGCGCTTCTTCCGCGGACCATTTTCACTCCAAGGGTTTCGCCAAAGCAAGCAATGAGCAACGGCCAAAAGACGTACTTGAAACGATCCGGTCGGTGGTTTCAACGTGTTAAAATACCCAACTTAAAAATACTGGCCAATAGGCATAATCAACCTATTCAGAAAAATGAAAAAGTACCCTCTGGTTATTTAACATAGCTACGGAAATGGCTCATTTTGAGATGATATATCATGATATACCTATCAAAACTGATAATTTTCCATAGCAAACACCTAAATGATGAGAGGGTACGTCAAATATTCTTGAAACCGCCAACCAGTTTCATTCATTCTCTGTCCAGACGACCCACAGATCTTGAAAGTGCCAGAGGTACAGCAAGAACATCAGTATTAAGTCACAAAATATGCTTGCTTATTCCACCAGTTTCATTTCCCACAGTTTTTGATTCCGAAGCCAACATTAAAAATTAGAATTGTATGTATGGATGTATATGTAAGATAAGTAGATATCAGTAGTGGTAAATCTTCTCCATTCGGATATCAATAGTCAGTAAACATCCATACTCAATTCTAGTTCAGTGTGAGGACCGTTCTATCATTTGCAGAAACTCTTCCAAC
The DNA here is from genome assembly GCA_003297045.1 of Symbiodinium sp. clade C Y103. Taxonomy (NCBI): domain Eukaryota; class Dinophyceae; order Suessiales; family Symbiodiniaceae; genus Cladocopium; species Cladocopium sp. clade C. The sequence continues at coordinate 18,647 of BGPT01000258.1, read as the reverse complement.
CACAGGGCTCTGCGGGTCAGGACAAACCTGTCAAGTTGATCCATCTGGTGATTTGATCCCCAGCCGTTTTCGGCGCGGCGCGCCTAGAAATCCTTCAAGCCATTTTTTTCGTAAGGCCCCCAAGTGATAACTTGGTCAACGCGGGTTTATGGGGACTACAACTATGGTAACTATAGTCCACAGTTAATGGGGGTTTGTAGATCAACTTATAACTGTCCTCTTGTGACTGTGGGACCTCACCTTGTTCAGGCTTTGTTTCCAATGGGAATCTCATGGTACTCATCCTCCGGATGATCTGGTTTGATATTTCGGATCCAGCGAAAAGTGATGAGCTGAAACAGCAGACCAACCAGCAAGCCGGTCCAGGAAGCTTGTTTCGTGTGGTAGAACCAGGCTGTGATGAAGGCCTGCGCGACCGCGACATGCTGCGACATGCTGCGACATGCTGCGACATGCTGCGACATTTGCTGCACGGAAACTTCTTGGGTGAAACGGTGAAACAACAAATGTCTACCTGTATAAAGTGAAATAGTTGCCAATTGGATAACTGTTACATCATAATATAAGAGTTCTGAGACATGGGTGTGTCTCAAAATGTGCTATACCCATGCTATACCACATTATTACCATTTCAGTGGCCAGGTATATATATATATATATTTATACAATGGTTAAACATGGTTAAACTCCCCTCAAACCCCCATATGATGGTTTCCTAGAATGGGGCGGCCCCCAAATCATCCATTTTCAATCCGGATTTTCCATTATGAACCATCCATTTTTTGGGTACCTCCATTGTAGGAAACCTCCAGTAATGGACATGGCTCGTGGCCTCAAAGAGACATGGCACGATGATGGCCCAGGCCAACCAATAGGTACAGCCCGGTCCAGGACCAACGGTTTGCGAAATCTGCAGTTGTGCCAGCATGGATGTCCTGAGAAGCCGACCAAGAGAAAAAAAATGAGGCCTTTAATGGGGATGAAAGCTACCATAAAGGTGGTTATAGAGTGGATAGATCAACTATTTAATTGAGGTTTAAGGGGGTCCAATGGTTTATATATTGTTTGTATATCGTATTATCTTTTAACGGGTGAACTGCAACAATACCAGCTGAAACTTTTTGATAAAATCTGTGCATGACTGTACCATGTTGTGCATCATGATTTGAAATTTGAAACTCCATTTTTTTCCAGGGGGCGCCCATGCTTTTAGCTGGTTTATGTTACCCCATCCAACGAACTAGTTGTTTCACCATAAACCCACCATATCTCCATTAAAAGCACCATTTTCCTGGGGCCCACATAAAGCCACCAGCCACTGGGGAATTCCTCACAGCACAGCGATCCAAGCATCACCAGGACAATGTGATCGGAGATGTAGAGATGATACGGTCTCCTGAGAAAGAACTGTGTGAGGCATATACCAAGTACGTACAAATGTATGTATGTATGTATATATGTATGTATATATATATATGTATATCTATATGTATATGTATATATATATATGTGTATATATGTATATATATGTGTATGTATATGTATATGTATATGTGTATATATATATATATGTATATATATACATGTATATGTATATATATACATGTATGTATATATATATATATATGTATATGTATATGTATATATATATATGTATATATGTATATGTATATGTATATATATATATGTAAATATATGTATGTATATATATGTATATATATATGTATGTATATATATGTATATATATATGTATGTATATATGTATAATATGTATATATATATATGTATATATACATATATGTATAATATATATATATATGATATATGTATATATATGTATATGTATATATACGCGCAACGCCTGGGCTTTGCCCAGGCGTTGGAGGTATCCCCTTTACCAACCAAATGTTGCTGCATCTTCAACTTCAATGAACAAAATCCA
>BGPT01000258.1:1411-11411 GCA_003297045.1 Symbiodinium sp. clade C Y103 | reverse complement strand
CCATTGATAGATATATGATGATATATGATGATATAAATGTATACTTAATGGGATTTGTAAACCAAAGTTTGACTGGGGGGGCACTTCCTTGTATATGAAGTTGCTCTTGGAACTATGAATCATTGATCTGGAATCCACAAGGGTTGGATGATTCGGCCAAATGAAGGCGGTTGACAGTTCTCTAGAATCGTTGGTCTGAATTGATACATAGGGTGACATGACTTCACTCAGACTTTGCTCAGACTTTGATCGTTGGTTGTGAGACACCAGAGTCTCTCTCTCTCTCTACATCTGGAAGAGAAACAAGTATCAAAAGTTTATCCCATATAGTACCCCCAGTTCTTGAAGAATATACATCTCACATTCCAAGTGGTATCCCCAATTCCACTGGCTTTAAACTGACCCAATTCCCCCAGGGTATACCAAAAAACAAATCCTCTGCCTCCTCCCATAGTCAATGGTCCCAGTCATGTGTAGTTTCACCCCAACAAAAAGAACATGGTAACCTCACAGATGGTAACTCTGGGGGATGCAACTAATATGAACTGGGATTATTTTGTATCGGTTAGTTGTAAGCCATGATATCGCTGCTAGAATATCTCATTGAATCACTACTGAACTGTTGATAAACCCCTTCCACCAGCCTTCAGTTACCCCATGGGCTGTCAACCATGATTGGCCATTATCAAAATTCAAGACTAAGGTTTTAAAATGTTTTAAAGTTACGGGCAAACCCCTCAGTTTGCCCGCGCGGACGTCCACGACATGTCCGAACATCAAAAAACACTATGTTTTGTGGGACAAAATGCTCATGGCTTTCGTCTTGCAACGCACAGCAAAAGGACCTGTGCGCGCCTCTTGTACATCATCAGAATGATCATCATATGATCATCATGATCATCATGATCATAAAACCCTAAACCGCAAAACCCTAGACATCCCTTAAACCCTAGACCCTTACGCAAGAAAACGCTGAAACTCTTAACCCTAAAACCCTAAACTCAAGATCTGCCCCAAAAGGGCCATGATGTGCCACTGGGCTGCCACCTCTTGGAACCTTTTGGCAATCCGTCCAATTCGTGATCAATCACCTGGGAAGCAGTGCAGTTGACACCTAGAAACTGGTGCTCCAGTTTATTAAGTTGGTTCATAGACCCAAGTTGTAGACACTATAAAATCTATAAACATGTTTTGCTAACTGTAGGGCATAACCTTGTATAAATTGACCTACTTTTGCGTCATTTTGAGGGGTCGTAAGTCGTGAACACTGAAGGCCCTGCACGCTGCTCGCAGTGGCCAATACCCACACCGTTATATAACATCTCCAAACATGGTCAGCATGTAACCAACGTCTGCCTGTCTTAACTTATTCAATGATGAAATATGTGCATTCTCTTTTTGTGCTGGAATAAGTTTCAAATCTTCAAATGATGCAACCACCAAAGTAGGGATCCCCCAATATTATCCTATGGTCAATACCGCCATGTAGATGTGGTCCATACATATATAAAGGAGACCAACAAAACCATGAGCCGTGATGGCCATACAATTTACTGCAATCATAAACCAATTCACCTGGTAACCTGGTCAGAATTCATGGCCTGGGAACAACTGAATCTGCATCAGTAGTCTACAAGACCTTCCATTGTTGGCTAGACCTTGACCAATTCAAGTACCTTCACCCTTCACAAGAACTGAAATTGACACGGAACCTCGGAAATCATGTCCCAAAGATAAACAATTACCACTGGATATGACGCAACAGTTGCGTTCCATGTAGGTATGTCTCCAAATTGGCTGCTCCCAAAACCCGATGGATCCCGATTGATTATCAGAGATTTTCCCATCAAAAATGGGGATGTTGGATGATTTTGGATGAATTGGGGCATCCCGGATTCCAGTATGTCTGGAACTTGGGTGAACCAGTCAGACTACTCCCATAAAAGTGTTATGTTTTTTGATGTGTTTAAAACTGTATTTTGGATGTTTCTGGGGTTCAATCCAGTACTATCTCCTCAAACTGATCATTTTGTTCGTTGAATCCCTATTTTTTTTTGGTACAGTAAATTCACCGTTCTGGCTGGATAAGTACAAGGTGGCCCCAGTTGTGTTTGCTGCTTGTCGCGATGCCATCAAAATCAACCATATCAATCCCCATATGTTTATTAAAGTTCACCAATTTCACATGGTTTTCAATCTGTTGTTTACCCCACACACCATGTTCACCTCCCATTTTTGTAGGGTTTTTGGCAGGTGTTTATCCCATAAAACCTCACCCAGCCTGAATAAAGAGCACCAGGTAGGGCCACAGCGGTCCAGATGTCGCCACCACGTCGTTCACCGTCTTCGCCACGCCTAGCGTTCGCCGTTCGCCCGTGGCACTGGGGGTCTAAGAGTCTAAGTTGACCTCCAATGGAGCATTAAGTATGGAACCATGAACTGGAGGGAACTTTAGTAACTCTAGTTACCCTCTGGTAAACTAACATAGCTATGGAAAATCACAATTTTTAACGGGAAAATCCACTATAAATGGCCATTTTCAATAGCTACGTTTAATTACCAGAGGGTAGAGGGAACTTTAGTAACTCTGTTTTTTTGTCCATATGATTTTTGTTGAAATAGGAAAGCTCCATAACTATGGAACATGGCCCATTTAGTTCGATGATTTACTATTAAACATGGTGATTGATCAAAGGGTATGTTTATCAGTTGGGAAAACAACTCAACAACATGTGGAGAAGTTTCCATTAAAAGTTGCATGTTCTCCCATAGTTTTAGTGTTTTTACCCAGTTTCCTATGTAAAAAGAGTACCTGGAGGGTCATCTTGTCCTCCAGTCCATGAATTTGCAACACCGCAGGAGACAAAAGGGGTATGTGACGGATTGTGTAAATCACATGTCTTCATCCTGTAGATGTTGACATCACAGTGCTTAACTCTTGATCAATCCAATCTATAGGTGAAAGTGACTAGAGATGATTTTTCATATATAGGTGTGTCTGAAAATAGGGTATATCCCCAATTATAGCCACTTAATAGGGATCATGATCATTAACCATTGGCTTTAGGGTATACCCCATTTTGTGTTCTACATTTCCATGTTTCATCGGCCAAAAATCCCCAGCGCTATCCGACCTGACCTGTGAAAGGACCCAGCATTGGGGTCTGTTCTTTCGCAGGGATGGGACGTGTGCAGTTCGTGAGTCCGTGGCGTCGGCCGTGTCCGGCTCCGTGGATTTGGCACTGGATCCATTCGGAAGGTAACCTGGTTGCCTGGAGCGAACCAGGGAGGGATTAAAAAACCAACAGAAATGGTGATTTTATAGGATTTAACCACCAAAGATATGCATCAAAATAGTGATTTTACAAGATCTAAAGCAGCAAAAATGGTGATTCTGCTTGACCCAGAATGAGGCGGGGGCAATCTGAATCATAGGATTTCTAGCCATTGAGTTGTGTTTGTTTTTGGTTGTGAAAGGCTTATAAGATGTGGGGGCTGCGTCGGTCAATTGAGAATCCATTCTGAGATACGAAATTCCCAAATTATGGGCGTCATTGCCGGTGAAGAATTTTGAGCACCAACATGGGACAGGCGACAGCTCAGCAGTGATTGGCAAGACAGCCTGAGTAGGTTTCGTGTATATTGTGTTCAGCAATATTGTGTGACGTTGGAAACCAGACCACGAGATATATGTATATATACTTGTAGATAGTATCTATACCTTATATTATATAACATGAAAGAACAATTATGTGTATAGTGTATATTATACATGTATACATATTCAACAATATTCAACAAAGCAAACTACCTATGTGTGTGTACATATTTACGTATAGTATTTATATCCATTCACATCATGTGTAAATGTACACGTAGTTTTGTCTCCGTGTAGTATATTCATATAATGTGTATACATAATATTGATTATAAAGATATGTAAAAATAGTTTTGATAATAAACACATGATAATAAAAATACTACGTGTATATATTAATATACACATGCTTTTTTTTGTTTTTTTAAGGTCCAGTAACAATGTTTAGAGTTTCTGCCAGGAGCGCTTCCAAGTTGCCAAGAAAACAGTTGCAACCAGCAAAGTAAACGGCAGCATCTGACCGCAAAGGTACAGCTTCCATCTCACCATGGCTAGCTGGGAGCTGGGGAGCCAGCTCTGGCAGTTCGCTGACAGAATCCCCAGTGGTTTGTTGGTTAAGACTGGAAAAATCATGCTGGCTTTGCGGGCCAAATTTCAAGATGGTTTTCTTCAGATGATCTTCAGGTGCTTCTATGAAGATGAAAACGCATGATTTTCCTTGCCTGAAGATATGGCACTGCCATCTGCAAGCTTGAACCGCCAGCGTGGTCATATATTGAGAGATGTGAAGGCACAGAAATGACTACCCATCTACCCAGTCAGAAAAGCTATCCATCCCTCATTCATATTAAACATCTCCCCGGAAACCATGGTCTAGTAGGGGATTTGATGGGATGACATCACTTATTGGGACCCATGAATTTCATTGGCGACCCGAGCCTTCCGGCGTCTGAATTTCGAAGGCATAGTTGGGCGACACGGTCCTGGGAGCACCCGATGACTTGTCCATGATGATGTTCAAAACCAAGGCAGGTTCAACACACATGTGAAAGCTTTCCAGGTTACAAAAAAAGTGTGTGCCCTTGCATCTTTCCTAAAACAAACCCATTCTGGTGCTTTCAGCCCAGTTTGATGCGTAGAAGCTCATGTTTCTTGGTCGGAGCTAACTACCTCATGTTCTTTCTGTAAAAAGACTAGATTTAAAAAAATGAGTACATTTTGACTATGGCTGACCCTTTAGCATCTGATTTTTTTGTGCTAGTCTTCACCAACATTTTCATGTCGGGATGGATTTCCCAGTCCCAGTTCTGAACGAAACGGTGAAATCGCGAAGGAACCGTCCCGGATTGTAAAAAACATACAATGACAGTCACCATTGACCATTGGTTTGATACAATACCCTCTGGTAAACATACCAAAAGCATCCAAAAGCTATTGAACATCACCATTTTGGGTAAATCATCTATTTCTATGGCCATTTTCAATAGCTATGTTAGTTTACCGGAGGGTAATTTCATGATTTCATATTTTCATACTGATATACTAGTAGCAACAATACTGTTGATCAATGTAGTTGATCAATGTATCAATGTATAGAAAAATGTACAATTTATTGTGCTAAACACATGCAACATCCCATTGTTGGTTGGCACCTGACAATTCGTATCCCATAAAGTCTGACTTTATCCACTGCGTTGTTCTACCCGCATGATATCTCCACTATATACCCATTCAACATCACATTCACATGATATCCCCATGACACTCTCATCATATAATCATTCCCTTGATATACCTTCCCCCGAATGAACGTAGACCTCACAAATTGTGATTAACTTAATGAAAACTCATCTTCCAACCCCCGAATCAATGGCAGGGTATATTTTAATTCATGATATTCCCATGATATCCCCATGATTCCCTTGGTTTATCTCCAAACAACTCCAGAAACATCTCCCGGTGCTGGGTGCCCCTGCAGCACGCGGTCGGCCCGCCGGACGCCCGCTCCAAGGAGGTTGACGCAGTCCTGGTGACGCCGCGAGCGGTTCAGCTCGACAGCGAGAATAATGTGTCAAATATGTCATATGCAGAATATACATGTATATATATATATATATCTGTATAATATACTGATAAATACTGTATATATTATACATGTATATGAAATATCTATGTATATTTGTGACATATGTGTATGTTAGTATGATTCATACTCAATACATCCTGAAACAATGTTAAACAACACCTTTATTTTAAGAAACCACATGGTTGGGACCAGGTTACATCATCTGTGAACATATGTACGTGTGTTGCATTTTGTTATGTCATGTCATGTCCTGCTATGTCCTGTTATATGATGGCATGGTACGGTATGGCATGGTATGTACTTGCATACCGATGTATATTTCACCCCAAGCCTGGAAATCTTCACATAGAAATGGTGATCCTACTCCCAATAAAGAGCCTCTTTGTTGATGTGGGGATACCCTCTGGTAAACTAACATAGCTATGGAAAATGACCATTTATAGTGGATTTTCCCATTAAAAAATGGTGATTTCCCATAGTTATGTTAGTTTACCAGAGGGTAAATCGTACTGGGATGGATCAAACCCTGTCATTTTGCCAAAAATAAGTGGTGACAATTTGAACTTTGAACATCCACAGAATTCTGTTGGTGTGTACCAGGGTACTGGTCGGGCTTTGACCCATCCCCAAATTCAGCATCAACACACATCTCCCAAATTGCGACGGAGTTGCATCACCACAAATTACCCTAGGTAAACGGACATAGATGATCATAGATGTGGAAAACCTATTCTTTCCCTAGGAAAATCGGAAAATTGTCTACACGTGGTGTTTTTTTTTTCCATATCTATGTCTACGTTTACGACGGAGGCTATCCACCACTCCTGACCGAAGTTGAGGTCTTCTCCCTGCAAGTCATGGATAGCTTCATTGGGAAGGCCGAAGAACCTGTGGACATTCGCGGCGCAAACGGTTGTCATGCCACGGTGGGAATTCCAAACATAGCTGATGTAATAAGCCCACAGAAATTGTTTGATGATCATTTACCCTTGGGTACCCTCTGGTAAACTAACATAGCTATTGAAAATCACCATTTTTCATGGGAAAATCCACTATAAATCACCATTTTCAATAGCTATGTTAGTTTACCTTTGGGTAAGCTAGCATAGAGATGCAAAATCCATATTGTAGTTGTTTTCCTGGAGAAATCCATGGATTTCCCTAGCTATGGTTCTTCCTCCAGATCGTGTTGGATCCATGTTGGCGTCACCCCTGTTTAGGCAGCTTTTTTCATGCTCGAGAGACGGAATACCCAATTCAGAGACTGTAAGGTATGAAGAATATATCCTATGTTTGATGGTTATATAAAGCCTCTGTTTGATACTTAGACCCCATTGATGATAGGAATCATGATGCAATTGGGTTGCAGTATGTTTGGGCTGAAAGGCTCCAACCCTGCCATGGTGTTGGCCTGAAAACTACCATCTGCAAAATTGACGCCCTCCCATTTGACAGTTAAATTCCCATTTTCTTTGCTGGTTATCATCAGGTTGGTTGTCACATGTTATCACAATATACACTCAACAATCAGCAGATGTTTGATCAATCATAAAAAATCATCAACGATCCACTATGTTAACCATCATAGATAGTTATGACACCTCAAAAAAATATCCATTGGTTAATGATTATCGTAATAACTTGTTGTAATATTGATGATTATGCCTGCGGGTTCTATGAACCATGGTAACCAATAGTTATTGAAACATGGTTAACCAATTGATGATGATCATGGTCCTCCCTCGGCACCTGTCCAAGGGGAAGGAACTCATCCTGTACTTGCCTTGGTCGCGATAACGGCAGACTTAAGGAACCCAGCAAGTAACATATAGTCTTAATCAACATGCGAAAGTTAAACCATAGGTTCTGGGTGGTGTTGACAAGTAGGGGAACAGCTTCGCAAAAAACTTAATGTTACTGGCTTTGGTACCTGGAAAGGGTGTACTTCCACTGCCTAATCACTGGTTAAACACTGCGTAATCATTAGTTGATCACTGGTTCAACACTGGTTGATCACTGGTTCAGTGGTTCATCACTGATCACTTCTCAATCTCTGGTTCATCACTGGTCGCTGCTCAATCTCTAGTTCATAATCATTTGGGTCTATCTGAACATGGGGTATACCCCCAATTATAGCCATTTAAAGGGAAATATGATGGTTGACCAATGGATTTAGAGGTACACCATTTTCAGACAAACCCATTTTCCCCACATGTTCCCACGTCGTTCAAATCCTGCCGGCTGCAACGTTCTGTGATTCTGAGCTGCCCTGATAGCCCATGTTGTGGAGGACCATCATGCAGCGTGCCTGGCGTCAAAACTCTGCCATTTTCGTGTCTGAAAAATGGTGACTTACCCCTCCCCCCAAATCATGGCAACTTAAATTTATAGTAACCCTTTCAAAGACAGAAAAGTAAAGTCCCACTAAAATAGTGATGACGTACTGTTCTACATCTTTTTGGGATTACTGAAAATGGCAAAATAGTATACGATAATGACCAACCCTAGATTTAGCTGGTTAGGTTAGAATATGGAACCCAGTTGCAGCCATTTCTCTAAAACCATGCTAGGCTTTCTCAGACATCAAGAGATGATCTGTGAAGTTTCTAGATGTTCATCCCGAATCACGCACAGCCCCTCAGAAGCAATTTGGGCCTGTTCCAGGTATTTGGAGCAGATATTTGTGTATGTATATATATATATATATACCAGCATCCCCTCCCAAACCCGAAAAGGTACGATTTTTAGAAAAAGGTACGATTCCTGGTCTTGGCCTAACTATTTTTGGTCCGGTCCAGAAATCCTGGTTGGCCCTTCAGGAAACGTGCCTTTTTCGAAAAATCACATTTTCTCGGGCTTCGGAGGTGATGCTATATATATAATATAATATATGTCATGACTGCATGCACGGGTATGGATCAGACGGAAATTCATTGCTCGCCGCCCGTTTCTGCAGCCTTTTTGGCAGTCCCCTCCACTGCACCAACTTCAGAAGCTAGTGATTTTGCAGGCTGGGTGCTGCTTGTGACTTCTGTGTGTAGCCTTGCGGCTTTGAGGCGTTGATCTTCCATTTGTGGCATTGTTCTTGCGTAGCAATTCTTGGGCAAATTGTCCTTCAAGGAAAATTTGTGGAAGATACCCTGGATTGCAATGTCACTGCTAGGTGTTTTGCTCAAAGGGCCTCTAAAGGGTGTTTGCAGACGAAGTAGTTTGACCTGACTTGCAATGGGCACCCAGAAGGTTTTCACTGAGCTTCACGGCTTAGCTGACCTCTGGGAGAGTTGCAAAATTCTCCGCACACGCGTGAAGGAGTTGGGGTGCGTCATTGTGGATTTTCCTCCCGAAGGTGGCGCTGAGACGCCTTTGGAAGGCACCATTGCGAGAACCATGCAGAACGCCCGTTACAACGCAGACGCTTTGATGCCTGTGATGCAAAACATGAGTGGACAGCTCGACAAGGTTCCTGAACTTCAAGTTTTGTGCCACGAGTTCAGGAAGTTTGCTTTGGATCACCAGCGCAATCCTACGAAGTTGCAGATCATGGACCAGGCGTGGTCTGTCCGGTACTTGTTCGGCGTGACGAAGCACCTGCTCTACAAGTCTGCTCCTCCAAGGGTTGCTTGGCCATGTAGTGAGGCTCTTTTTGATTGTTCAATAGCCTTCAGATTTTAGGTACTTGTGCACCTGGTGAATGTCAGGATACTGTCTTCTTGGGGTTGCTGCGCGCATTTGCGGTGGACATTGAGAAATGGCAAGCCGCTCAGGTGCCTTACCTTCAAAGTTCCAAGGTTGGAGGTGGCTCTCCGGGCCAGGACTGCCTTTCGATGTGCGTTGTGGTGTATGATTAATGTCTCAATTTCAAGTTCTGGATGTGTTTTCCCACAGCGTGGAAGTATTTTCTTCTCTAATTCCAAAACTTCTAGAAGTTTTGAATTTGGAAAAGGAAATCTCCACATACCCAATTCTTCTTTGCAGAATACGGCAAAATTTCTTTGGAGATTTCGATATATTTTTGGAACCTTCGAAAATATTTTGATTTTTTTCTCCAAGAAATTTTGACAGATATTTTGAAGGTTCCCTTTTCGGATACGTTTTCCAACAGCACCAGCTCCTAGTCATCCAGGAAATTTTCTTCTCTGAATTCAAAAACTTCTACAAGGAAGGTTTTGAATTTGGAAAAGAAAATCTCCACTGGAACCTTTGAACATATTTCGAAATTTCTTCAAGAAATTTTGACATATTTTGAAGGTTCCCTTTTTCGGGTACGTTTTCCAACAGCACCAGCTCCTAGTCATCCAGGAAATTTTCTTCTCTGA
>BGPT01000257.1:346025-365212 GCA_003297045.1 Symbiodinium sp. clade C Y103 | reverse complement strand
AACTAGTTACAACGAACTCTGCAACTAGTTTGTAACTAGTTGCAACTGATTCTCGAACTAGTTGCAAAAAAGTTGTAATTAGTTGCCAACTAGTTACAGGGTTAGTTCCAACTCAAACTATTTGAACTAATTGCCAATAGTTAGTTGTAACTAGTTGTAACTATTGCTCAACTAGTTACAACTAGTTTAACTAGAACTCTAACTAAGGCATTTTGTATTACTTGGAATGGCTTATTCCTTATCTCGACCGCCCAGATTGGTGGTCGACAGCTCCATTTGGATTGAATCAAAACTGCACGATACCTGAAAAAGGGGGCCTTCCTTCAGCAAAAGATGCAATACGATGTTAGCCTTTGCGATCCAGCTCATGCACCTGGTGGGGACTCAGCATTGACGTCAAACCAGCTCATAAACTGGTCCATCTACGCAAATTGAAATGAAGCCTGGTAGCATTTTCTTGCTTGGAAAGCCAGATTTATCACCATAGGGTGTGTCCTTTCGGAGCATCATTTTCAGCACACTGGTGGGGACGCCTTGGAGGTTTCATGTTGCGCCTGCTCCACAGAGTTGCATACTTAGCTCACTCCGGTATGCTCTATGTGGACGATTTTCTGTTCACTCAAGATTCGAAGATTCTTCCCATCACCATTGCTCTTTGGACTTTGATCTTGCAAGCGATGCAACTTCCCTTGTCTTGGAAGAAGTGTGAGTTATCACATGCCACCAACGGGATTTGCTGGCGTTTTTGTTTTGTTTCGGGAATCATCACGATCCATCCAGAGACGTGCACAAAACTGGTCGACCTGATCAAGCAACTCTTGAGACACCGCACAGTTCCTGTGAATAAGCTCTTCAAACATTTTTTGGGCCTCATGCTGTGGGTCACACAACTTTTTCCATATTTGCGCATTTGGCTTCACTACTTGTTCCGGGACCTCCACTCAATTCCAGCTACGCAATTCAGCCTGGACCCTAGCCGTTTGCAAGAGTTTCGAAATGCACTGAATGAAGATTTGGTTTTTACAATGAAACCGCCTGGAACTGCTATCCCTCCGGGAAGCAAACTTTTGGAAATGAGACACAAACCAATCCGAAAGCTTGAAGACATACGCAATGTTTTCCTTTCAGACAAGAGACTATGGGTTCAAGTCACAGATCCAGAGCCATCCAAATGCAAACTGTCTGAAGATTCAGTCAGAATGCTTGAGCATTATCGGAATTGGATTCGCTATTTGCCACCTTAGCGAACCATGTGGCCCCAACTGATTTGGCCACATACTGCAGCAGCTGATGTTTGTGCCCATGGTCCAATGGCTCAGACTGGTGGGTTCCTCACCATGGACAATAACGAAGCATATTGGTTTTCTGAGAAATTTTGCATTGAGGATTTTCAGAAGTTCTCCATTCCTGTTCATGAAGATATGGAACGTGATATTGTCGGCTATGAAACTTTGGCGCAGATTGCCGTGGTCATGCTGTTGGCCACCCATTTTCCTTCGTGCAAATACCCGGTATGCATTCACAGTCTTTCGGACAGGAAGCAACGCCCTGTTTTCGACACACGCACACACACACACACACATTCCACAATGTCTTTTCCTGGAAAGACATGCCTTTTAGCTTCAGCAACAGGTATCGACTTGGACGTCAGTCACATTGCAAGTGCTCGGAATGAACTAGCTGACACTTTGTCGCGTTTGACAAATTTTTCAACGTTGCCACCGAGCATAGATCCGAATCGTCGCATCAGGTTCACCTTGGAGCAACTTTGGCATATTCAACGTTTGCCATCATTGCATCCATCCAATGCATATATTTCATGGTCACTCCCCCAAAAGCTTGCTGAATAAAATCGCTTTCTATCTGGGGCTACTTGGGCGTATTTTATTCATACGTGATAGTTTACTATGGCCTATGGGGTATATCATGCCATTAGGTATGAACCAAAAAATGCAATAAACAATTCCAACAAAGCTGATTGGCAACGACCACATATTCAGCAAGCTCCAAAACAGACTGCTGTGGAGTGAGACTGCAAAGCTGTCCAGATTCTTTTCCACTCGTTTGATGTCAGTGCGATTTTCCGTGGCGAATTTTGATTAGATGTTTGGCGACGTGCGTATTTAGGAATTGTGCATATAAATACAAGTATATATATATATATACTTGTTTTGTACTAACGCGTTGCACAAAAAAACAAAATAAGAAGTCCACCCTGAACTGTGTATAAGCTTCTGCGTGTAAAAGCCTCTGTGTGGAAAAGCTTCTTTGTGTAAAAGCCTTTGTGTGGAAAAGCTTCTTTGTGTAAAAGCTTCTCTGTTTGGCAGCTTCTCTGTGCAAAAACTTCTCTGTGTAAAAGCTTCTCTGTGCTAAAGCTTCTCTGTGGAAAAGCTTCTCTGTGTAAAAGCTTCTCTGTGTAAAAGCTTCTTTGTGTAAAAGCTTCTTTGTGTATTATAAGCTTCTGTGTTTAAAAGCCTCTGTGTGGAAAAGCTGCTTTGTGTAAAAGCTTCTCTGTCTTGGAGCTTCTCTGTGCAAAAGCTTCTCTGTGTACAAACTTCTCTGTGCAAAAGCTTCTCTGTGTAAACGCTTCTCTGTGAGAAAGCTTCTCTGTGTGAACGCTTCTCTGTGCAAAAGCTTCTGTGTGTAAAAGCTTCTATGTGTAAAAGCTTCTCTTTGTAAAAGCTTCTGTGTGTAAAGGTTTCTCCGTGTAAAAGCTTCTGTGTGTAAAAGCTTCTTTGCGTACAAGCTTCTCTGCGTCAAAGCTTCTCTGTATAAAAGCTTCTGTGTGGAAAAGCTGCTATGTGTAAAAGCTTCTGTGTGTAAGTTTTTTGTGTGTAAAAACTCTTGTGTGGAAAGGTGTGCTCTGTGCAAAAGCTTGCTGTGTGTAAAAGCTTTTCTGTGTAAAAGTTTGCTGTATGCAAGAGCTTCTCTGTGTTTTGTGTATAGAAGTTTCTCTGTGTAAAGCATCTCTGTGACTCTGTGACAAGACCTTCGAAGAGGTGGCAAGGGTTGAGAGGACTTGACAAGAGGTGAGAAGAGTTGAGAGGAGATGAGAAGATGGTGAGATGAGTTGAGCGAAGTTCGAGTTGAGAAGAGTTGAGAAGAGGTGGGGAGGGGTGAGAGTCGTTGAGAAGAGTTGAGAAGAGGCGAAAAAGAGTTGAGCTGATGTGGGAAGAAAGGAAACACTTGAGAACTGTTGAGAAGCGTCGTGAGAAGAATTGACTAGATCTGAGATGGCATGAGACGAGCTGCGAAGAGTTGAGCAGTGGTGGCCACAGTTGAAAAGGACTGAAGCAAGATAATGACGAATTCACTGAGCAGAGTTGACAAGATGTGACTTTTCGCCGCAGCTCCTATAGGCAAAGCTTGTCTTTCGATCCTATAGTCTTAAGCATCTTTCCTCTTGGAAACTTCCGCCACCCCCCTCGTGCGGGTTTTACTTGGAAGGAAATACGTCCGGATCTTGCCGAACGAGTTGCAATCTTACAACAGTCTATGCCGAAAACCTGAGTCCAGACATCATTGAAGCGAATGCTCTGGCTAGGGACGCCTTGTACTATGCGGAGGCGGGCCTGACCGATACCTATGGACAATCTCCGAGTCGGCGCAGTGACTGATGCATCTTGCCAAATGTTCGACCAGATCCCGAACGACGACCTGAGGACCCCTTCACGTCCAACCACGCCATCTGCTATTTCATCCTGCTGCTGTTCCAGGAGGTCTAAACTTGTATGAACTAGAACGACGGACAACTATGGCTGATGGCGAAGAAACTGTGGATCTCTGAAATGAGCGAAACAGCATTCGAACTCAAGGAGATGAACCTTGGTGTGGACATACCGCGTTCTTCAAGAAGACGAACAGTGATGCAAAGATCATTGTCCAAGAGAAACTCTTGCAGTTTGAAAGACTACCCAGCCAAGGTGGCTTCATTACCTTCTTCTATGATGCTCAGACGGAGACTGAGGAAAAGGCCTGCCCGATATCTGTGGTGAGCGGGAAGAGTTTTCGTATCACATGGTGCACCGTGAATACCTTGTCAGCTGACTGCCAGGCGATGATTCATAGTCATCTTTGGCAAGTAGATGCACCTTGAGCATTCAGAGGGGGAGGTTGGTCAGATTCCTCGAAAAGCAATGACCGACAGCAAGCCTCTGTTCGAACGTCATCCCACATCAAGGACAAGCGAAACGCCATCGATGTTACGGTGCTCAAGAGAGACTTCCAGAAGACTCAGGGACAGGTGCGGCGGGGTCAGGGAGCCAAAATTATTTCGGATAGTTTAACCAATGACATGGGAAGTGCCTTCTTAGGAAAGTGTTGACAGAAGGAACATGGTCCCGAGAGAGAGGTTTTTTACAAGAGTCTGCGAAATCCTTGTTGGATTTCGCTGATAGAAAGTCTCGCCTCTGCAAATCCCTGTCGGGGTGTCGGCTGAAATCCCATTTGATCTTCGCCCGCGTGGCGACTTGTAGCATAGGGGAACTTAATTGAACGTTTGTGCAGGTGTGCGGCTCAGTACGGGCCTTGCGTGTTGGCGCACAAAAATGTGCGATGCAGTGCTGCTGTCTACAAGCATATATCCGCATCCGCCGAAACAAGGGCCACCGCAATCTCGAATCCAGACGCGCCAGACTCTGGAATTTACAGCATTCCGTGGCGTCGCTGCCACTTCGCCAGCCTAGCTCCAACAACTATTGTGCCACCATTCCACGGTAATGGTTGATGTGACGGGCTTGTTGTGATGCAAAGATTGAGGTGACGCATTGTTGATGTGATGTAATGATTGTGGTGATGTATTGTTTTATTGTTGAAACGCTGCATTGATTGATGCGATGTAGTTTTGACGTGCTGCACGGATTGAGGTGATGTATTGTTGAAATATGCAACAATTTAGATGTATTGTTGCAAGGATGCAATGATGTAATGCTTGATGTGATGTATTGTTGCAATGATGTAAGGATTGATGTGATGTAATGATTGGTGGAGGTGATGTATTGTTGATGTGATGGAATGATTGAGGAGATGCAACGATTGAGGGGAGGTATTGTTGATGTGATGAAATGATTGAGGTGATGTAATGATTGAGGAAATGCAACGATTGAGGCGATGCATGGTTGATGTGATGTAATGCTTGAGGTGATGTAATGATTGAGGAATTTTAACGATTGAGGTGATGTATTGTTGATGTGATGGAATGGTTGAGGTGATGTAATGATTGTGGTGATGTATTGTTGATGTGATGGAATGATTGAGGGGTTATGCGGTGATTGGGGGGATGCGACAGTGGAAGGTCATGGATTGCTGCTGTCATGGAACCATTGAGGCAAGGTATTGTCAGATGTAATGTTCATATATGTGATGGAATGTTCGAGGTGATGTCATGATTGAGGTGATGTATTGTTGATGTGGTGGAATGATTGAGGTACTGTGTTGTTGACGTAACTCAGTTTGTCTGTAATTCAGAAATTTTTGATTTTTTTTTAAGAATTAGAGAAATGTACTCCCCAACATGTTGGTAGAACATGCTGGTGACAGGTTCTGCATTGTCAATTCCAAACAGTCTGTGGTGTTTTCTGCGCGGGACGCGGTGTGGTTTTGTTGTGCATTGGTGTGGATGTGTTTGTGAATCTTCAACATGTGTACTGGCCAATGGGAACCGCCGCATGACTGTATCGCCTTCCCCTGAAACATGCAATTTTCAATCGCTCATGAATGAAACACTGCCCATGAATTTTGGTCTCACCCAAAAGAACAAAAAATATTTGTGGGAACAGTTGCAAAAACAAAATATTGCCAACAAACAGAAACCCTGCACCGGTGACCATCAACTGCATTTGAAAATTTTCGGTTGTTTTACCTATATATTATAATATGTAGCTACATGGGGACATGCAACCGTCTCAGGCGTCAAAAAATACGATGATATTCGCAGGGAAAAAAACCTTGCAATGCAAAACAACGGCACCGAAATGCAAACATCCGTGCCATCGTTTTTACCAGGAATGATTGTTCAGACTTCAGACGACGTAATTCCGCAGGAAAAAAATACCAAAAACATTTTTTTCAGACTCTGATCAAATGGAAGAAAACAATTGCAAAATTAGTCATCCGATTTTTTCACAATCTGATCAATGTCCTTTTGCAGCAGGCTCTATGCACTTCAAACACATCGCACACAGTTTGAAAATTTTTCAAATTACGGTGATTTTTCCCACTTGCAGATTGGAAATATACTTCCTGACCAGGTTTTTGAAGCCAGGACGGGTAGGCCGTTTCTGTTCATGCATATTGTTGTTTCATCAAGTCCAATGGCGAGTCAATTCCCAATCACAGTTTCAAAACCTGAAGCACTGACAATGTTGGCCGCGATTGATTGCAGCCCACATGCTTGCTGGGTACGTGGCCTCGTGGAAACTGGATGCTTCTTGGCTGACGATTGGTTCATTTGTGCGGTTTCGGCGTGGGACATTTTCTCAACAAATCAACAGTAAAGACATGCTTGAAACATCTTGAAACAGTTTCTGGTATTTGTCGCATTTGTTCGAAACATTTTCTTCCCGCGGTCCAACTTTTGCTTCTCTGGCAGCTGGTACAAGAACTTGCTAAGCGCCCGGACAACGAGGCGCGCTGGCAGCTTCCATTCTTTGAAGCCGACATGCCTCCGTCCGACTTCCAGATTTGGAATTTTTTGCCTTGGGGAGTTTCAAACCTTAGATGTTTGGAGACTCTCTTAAACTGCATAAACACATAAAGCAACATGGCACTTCGTCAAGATGAGAGGTGTGGGAAACAACAGTTTTTCAAAGGATCACAAGAAAGAAGGTGGAATGTAAGACCGATGAACATTCAATAGAATCCAGGGGTCATGGAGAAATGACCCTCCGCACCTTTCCGCCAGGGTACGTTGCAAGAGATCATCTTGTGCCTTGGCGAAAGTGAGAAGCATGGCTGGGTCATCATCATTTCGGGATAAAAATTGGTTGGGCAGTTTGAGACTTGAATATTTTGCCATGTATAGCGGGATATTTCATACCTGGCTAAGAATGCTATTTTTTGCAGTGTCTCCAAAATAACAATCTTGGGAATCGCTTTCCCTTGAGTGTTTTTTCTCATATGTTGGGAAGGGCGCATCACCCCCCATGCGTGAGTCGTAGGCTTCGCACGGAATTGGCGCGCCAGTTGCTGAAGGAAAAAACACTCAATGGACAGTTGATTTTGATAGTTTAAAGAGGCATTTGAAAAGGGCAACAAGGTAGAACATAAGTATTACAACAGATATTGGATTAAAACCGATTTCTGCATGTTGTGAATGCGCACTCGGTATGTATAAATCCATACCAAAACTCTACAACAATGGTGTCGCGGGCTTTACGGCAAGTGTTGATTCTCCCCTGTTTCACCTTTGTGCTGTCTATGAGATGCGCTGTTCAAAGCTCTTGTGTCAGCTTTACACCAAAAGGTGTTCTTGCAGAACCGTACCCACCACAAACTGATGGTACCCTGCCAGTTTGGCTATGTCATCCTTCGCTTTGGAACCGCAGTTCACAAGAAGATTCTTGGGTGTACAGCTGTCACCGTCGCCACAGATGAGTGGATGATCCTGTGTGGAGATGAGTCAGTTCCGATATCGCATCCACCCAAATCCCACCTGAGTTTGTTTTTCTCTGAATCAATTGTCCAGCGAAATCCTCCGAAACCAAACAAATTCAAAGGAAAGCAAGACAAACAAGCATGAGAAATGTCAAGCGTAGGAAATGGTTGAGGCACCTTGTTCAAGAGTGAAAACGATCCCCACTTTTCAGTCCCGTGAATTTGTTTTTTGAAAAAAAACATGCTGAAATGTTTATTCATGTTTATTCCGGATTTTTTACCAAAGGTAAAACGAGTAAGATTCAAGAGGAGTGAACACAGACAAACATCAGGGCAGAAGAAGGAAATGGTGTGACACCTTGTTCAGTTTTGAAAGCGGTCCCTACTTTTCAGCCCCGAAACTTTGTTTTCTGAAAAATATCTGCAAAATTTGATATTCTATACAATTTCTCCGTCGGTAGAAGTGAAGTGAAGACGAACAAACATGAGAGAAGGAGGAACTAGTTGTGACACCCTAAGTTCAATTTTGAAAACGGTCCCTATTTTGCAGCCCCGAAACTTTGTTTTCTGAAAAATATCTGCAACATTTGATATTCTGTACGATTTCTCCGTGGGTAGAAGTGAAGTGAAGACGAACACACATGAGAGCAGGAGGAAATGGTTGTGACGCCTTAGATTCAACTTTGAATACGATCTCTACTTTTCAAACCCCATTTTTTTTTCTGAGAAGCATTTGCAAAATCTATGTTTCTTTACAATTTCACGGCGGGTAGAAGTGAAGTGAAGACGAACAAACACGAAAGCAGAAGGAAATGATTGTGACACCTCAACCTGCATTTTAAAACAGTCCCTACTCTTCAAACACGAAACTATGTTTTCTCATAAGCATCTTCCTATTTCTTATTCTTTACAATTCCACCATGGATAGACGTGAAGTGAAGACGAACAATCATGAGAGCAGGAAACAATGGTTGTCTGTTGTGACACCTTAAGTTCAATTTCGAAAACGGTCCGGACTCTTCAGCCCCGAAACTCTAGTTTTCTGAGAATATCCTCCCCAGTGATCCCAAATAAAAACATGGGGGTTGGGGCCCTTTTTTGGGCTTCCAGATATTGAGTTTCGTTTTTTATTTTTTTCACCATTTTTAAATTAAAATCGGGTCGGGAGATTCGGGAAGGAGTATCTTGAGCACTACTATATCATTATATTTTGCACAGACTGGGTCCCAACCCGCATTGGGACAATTGGAACTGAGTGGGCTGGGTACCTATGATTTGTTTTCTAATTGGTTTACCGACTTTTTGCAATAGGAACCTGCGACGTCGCAGCTCTTTTTGCAAAACCATGTGTATTGATTGCAATATTCCAAGTATAGAGTAACCTCAAAAAGGGATACGGTCGACTAACTTTTTGCGAAAGGAACCTGCGATGCCGCAGCTCTTTTTGCAAAACCCAGGTAATTATATGGCATTCACTGAAAGTAAAGGATGTGCCAGATGAAATCCTTGGGTTTGAGGCGTGTAGTGCGGGGCGGTGGTTCAGGAAGGGCTTCCATTTATTTTCTCATCAAAAAGTGAACAATACGCAAAAACAGCACCCTGTCCGAAAACTATTGTGGTGAATAGCGGTTTTTGTGAAAGGGGTCGAGATGTGCAAGATGAAATCCTGGGGTCTGAGGTGTGTATCTTGGGGCGCTGGTTCCGGAAGGGTTTTGCAGGGGACAACACTAGAACATAAGTGCAGTATTGAAACAGGAACTGTGCATAACCGTGCCAAAACGGTGCCTAACTTGAATTGACCATCTAATGCTTATAACCTAACTTGGGATTCTGGGTCCTGGGTGTTATTTTTTGGGGGTTCTGGGTGTTAAAAGGTGGTTTTCACTGGTGCATGATGCATTTCTGCTTGGGGTTTGGTCCTTACTATTCATTAGTGGTGCTTTGTACATATACATGCCATTGTATGCGAATGTTTAGTCGTATTTTATGGTTTGCCCGGGCTCTTCAATGTTATAGTAACCGGTCGTGATTGTGCTTTGTCATTTGAATCACTGATGGCAAGGTCCTTGNGTTTAGTCGTATTTTATGGTTTGCCCGGGCTCTTCAATGTTATAGTAACCGGTCGTGATTGTGCTTTGTCATTTGAATCACTGATGGCAAGGTCCTTGTAACCGATTCCACGCCTTGCACGATTGAAACATAAATCCATGTTATTCAGGAAACCCCCGCCTAGACCCAGCTCCACCCAGGTTCACCCAGGTTCTCCCAGGAAAACCCCGCCCAAGGCCACCCAGGTTCACCCAAATTCCCCCAGGTTCCCCAGGGAAACACCGCCCAGGTCCAGCCAGGTTCACCCCTGCATCATCCTTTGTATTGCCATTCCAACGGGGAAAACCCTGCAGGGACTGAGGGGTGATTTGTTCAAATCTGCGTTTCCGGGGGGAGGTAGTAGCATAAAAGGTGACGGAGGGATTACATTGACTTCCCCCATGTCTCAGGTCTGCCGAGCGGGCAAGAGAGTGGGAAGCTGCTGCACAAAGCTCGGGCAATCCATAACGCGCTTTCTTTGGAAGAAAGGATACAGACTGCAGCCACTGTTTGCAGCACTCACAATACTCCCGAGTGCTAAAGTCGTTGCGTGTTCAATATTTTGCCTTCGTACCTTGCTTTTTTGCATTTTGGAGAAGTCGTTGCGAAACCGGTGTCTCATGCAGTTTGGCCTCTTGAAATAGGTGAACAAAGATGAAATTAATCTGATTAGATCTTGCTTTTAGGTGGTATTATGAGTGCAGTCGTTTTCTTCAGAACCTCAATCAATGTTCAACTGCAGCGGGCTCTGTGCGCTTGACAGCATATTCACAGCTTCAGGNTTAGGTGGTATTATGAGTGCAGTCGTTTTCTTCAGAACCTCAATCAATGTTCAACTGCAGCGGGCTCTGTGCGCTTGACAGCATATTCACAGCTTCAGGACTTTGCGAACCACAATGTTTGTTGTCCACTTGTAAGTTAAGGGCACGCATTACATGCTTCCTAGTTTTTTNCGCTTGACAGCATATTCACAGCTTCAGGACTTTGCGAACCACAATGTTTGTTGTCCACTTGTAAGTTAAGGGCACGCATTACATGCTTCCTAGTTTTTTCGGCTTTTCCAGATCTAGTCAGGACTGGTGTGCATTTTGTTGTTTTGTAAGTTTCAAAGGTGAATCACCAAGTCATCAGAACTTCAAACACTCATCATGATGTGGGCTGCGAGTGATTGCGGCCTATATGCACGCTGGGCAAATGGCCGGCAGGAAGCGTGGATGCTTGTGATAATTTGACTGCTCAGGTGCCATAGTCATATCAAACGGACCAGTTGTCACGATGTCAGTTCGATAAACAGGATGAGCTGCGTGCATATCTTAGGCTTGGCGCGTGGTCAAGCAACTTCCAGGTAGACTGAGCTGTACATAGGCTGAGGTGGAATCGCTGAATGCGACGATCTCTATGCCAACGGGACAATTGTTGGCCTAGAAAAGAAACACTACCTTGAATCTTGAACATACTTTTGGAAACTTGCCAGATCACAATGTTGCACAACCGGGTCAGAGAACGAATTGCAATTTGGTAATCGAGTTCTTTTCCTGAGAAGCTGATCAATGTCCTCCTGCAGTGGGCTCTGTGCGCTTAGAAGCACACCACACAGCTTGNCTTTTCCTGAGAAGCTGATCAATGTCCTCCTGCAGTGGGCTCTGTGCGCTTAGAAGCACACCACACAGCTTGACGACTTTGCAAATCACTATGATTTTTCCCCAGCTGTAGATTGGATATATATATATATATACACACACACATAAACCTTGACCAGCTCTTTGAGGTGAGTTGCAAGACATAGTAGGGACGGGTGGTCCAGTTCTCTTCATGCACATTCTTGCTTTCTCAAGTCCAGTGGNATAAACCTTGACCAGCTCTTTGAGGTGAGTTGCAAGACATAGTAGGGACGGGTGGTCCAGTTCTCTTCATGCACATTCTTGCTTTCTCAAGTCCAGTGGCGAATCAGCTCTGAATCAAAATTTCAAAGCCTGAAACACTCAAAATGATGTTGGTCGCGAATGATTGCGACCCACGTGCCTGCTGGGCACATGGCAAGCTGGAAGCGTGGATGCTTCTTGGCTGACAATTTCTCAACAAATCAGCAGTCAAGACGTGCTTGAAACATCTTGAAACAGTTTCTGTTGTTTGTCGCATTTGTTCGAGGCATTTTATTCCCGCGGTCCAACTTTGCTGGTACAAGAACTTGCTAAGCGCCCGGACAACGAGGGGCGCTGGCAGCTTCCACTCTTTGAGGCCTACGTGCCTCCGTCGGACTCCCAGATTTGGAGATTTTTTTTTATCTCAGCGAGTTTCAAACCTTGATGTTCAGAGAGTCTTTTCAAAGAATGCTTTTGAAATGCAAGGTATTCAAAACCTCGACCAATGCTGCAGGAAAGAGTGTGGGGCCCAAGGAAACAGATATTGAGCCTCCATCACCCTATCAGCTCACCTCATTTAAAGTTTAAATCCTTGTTTCATCTCGGCGCTGGACTTGATGCCGCAATTTACATGTTACTTTCCAGGACTTTCGGGACCAGGAGTTTTGGTATAGTTGGATGGTCGGATGGCTAAACGCAGAGATCGACTGACACTTGCTGTTGGCGAGTAACTGCAATTTCTTTCCAGAACGTGTAACGTGGTGAGTTGTTCGGCGGGGCTCCTGCTATCCTAAGCTTTCCATTTAGACCAATTCAATTTATATCCTTACGTGACATGGTTTGCACCAAGGACCTAGCCTCAGCGCTAGCGGCATCTTGTACATGGGAGGACAAGATNACAAGATGCCGGAAAGAAACGTGCAAGGCTTTGGGCCGTTGGCTTCAATATTGAGACAGTGGCAGTTCATAGGCAGCTCATTTTGTGCGACTTTCCGACCCAATTATGGATTCTGTATGATTCTGTCGCAAATCCATGACCTAGCCATACCTAGCCCATCAGTTCAACTGGCCATTGCAGCGCAGTCACACATGCGAATTCAGACTCTGTTCCTTCCATCCTCCACTGCTCCCTCATTCAGGCGGCGNACCTAGCCCATCAGTTCAACTGGCCATTGCAGCGCAGTCACACATGCGAATTCAGACTCTGTTCCTTCCATCCTCCACTGCTCCCTCATTCAGGCGGCGACGTTCAAGAATTTGGAGATTGCATTCAGATGGAGCAGAGTCTGAAAAGGTTGATGAGGCTGACAATGCGGACCGTGATGGTGGTATTTCTCAGGCCATCTGCACTAACACATGCACGAGTTTGTTCCAGATATCTGGGATGTGTCAAGAATTCTTACTGGCCTTCANCGGACCGTGATGGTGGTATTTCTCAGGCCATCTGCACTAACACATGCACGAGTTTGTTCCAGATATCTGGGATGTGTCAAGAATTCTTACTGGCCTTCACTTGTTTTTTTTGGATCACTGGTGTGATGAAACTGAGAGCCAAGTTCGTGCAGTGTCCAAGGCGGATTCGACCTTTCAGCTAACTGACAAATGCCCACAACCCTATGGAGATTCAAAGAATCCTGTCGTTGANTGAGAGCCAAGTTCGTGCAGTGTCCAAGGCGGATTCGACCTTTCAGCTAACTGACAAATGCCCACAACCCTATGGAGATTCAAAGAATCCTGTCGTTGAGGCTGGGCTGCTTCCATTGCATCGCCTCTAACGCTGCAGAGTTTTCTGAGCTCAAACCTTTCATTGCATTTCCTTTTGCATCCTTTTGAACCAAATCAATTAATCCAAATTCTCCAACCTGAAAACGAAATCTGAGTCTTCATAAGTGCTGCATCTCTGATCTGTTCTGGAGGTGGGCAGCATTGATGATGCTGCGTCCAGTAGAGAAGATAAAGCAGCTTGCGAGCCGAAACTTGGCTAGACATTCTGTGCTGAGTTTCTCGTGCCCGGACTTTTGGATGTTCAATTCAATCGGACAGTGCCGGACTTTACAGGTTGCTCACAAGCAAATGTAAAGAAAGTGAGGCGCAGAAACTGTGCGGCCAGGAACCACAAACATACATCAACCTCTTGCAAGCTCCAGATGTGGAACTTGAGCACGGGTAACAAACGTATAATGGATTGATTATTATTGTGTATTGTATGTCATACAGAAAGTTCCATTGTACTCATACTCTCAAATTTATACAGATAACGCACCATTGAGCAATCANTAATGGATTGATTATTATTGTGTATTGTATGTCATACAGAAAGTTCCATTGTACTCATACTCTCAAATTTATACAGATAACGCACCATTGAGCAATCAAGTTGATAAGCAGATGTTGACTTTTGCGTGGTGCCTTGCGTCGTTTCCTGGGTTTTTTCAACATATTCCAAAGTCTGCTTGTATCATGTTCCCTCTCTTCATACAACATGATTCTACCATATTCTACCTGTTAGATCCCGTTGGTGAGATCTGCCTGTGGGAGCAGCCACCACATAGGCAGAGGCAGAGACAAGCGCGAAAGTTCCGGACGAAAGGTGTGATGCAAGCAGTGCATCGTTTTTGACTGTGTATTTGCTCCACGCTTGAATCACGCCTTTGTGACAAAAATTGCCAACTACCGACTTTCAGTCAAGGGCAGATTGCAAAGACATGTTAAGAGGATCTATGACATATATAATTGTGGTCAAACAGCTGGCTCGTGCAACGTAGCCATTGCGTCTCTTCTGAACTCCTTTCCTTTCGTGTTCCACGAGGCGAGACTCATTGGCTACGAGGGTGCCTGACCAGGGAGATGATTTGGAGGAGTTTTACTCCGAGGAGTCTGACGAGGGGGAGGATATCAAAAAGGAAGACGATAATCCGGACGGAGATGGTGGCGTTGCTCAGGCCATCTGCATAGTTTATTCAAACATCCAGTGTGCCGACTGTTCTCAAATTTTATCCAAGGCTTTAATCGTGCATTCCATGTTTGCATGTAATGTTAAATGTGCGTTGCGATGCAATTCTTGCTCGATCAGCATCAAACCATGACATCAGTCTTTTGACATGCCAGTATGTTTTGGTTTGTCGCCTGCACTTTATCCGGACTTTTTCTACAGGGCACATCGGGCTGTCAACCTTCTTTTGACAGCGATGTTCATAGAGAAGAGAAGACTGCAGTGAAATAGATCGAAATGTGAAAGAAGATGAGCGGAGTACAAAAAGGTGGGTGTTTTGTTCTCCTTTTCCACTTGCGCCTCAGCAGTACTCGTACTTGTTCAAAAGCAAAATGAATAATGAATGCTCCCGCAGTCACAGTCGTGAACTGAGCATGTTTTGGTGTGGATCCACTCTGTAACCTGCAACAAAAGGGCCACCCGTAGAACCTGTGCCAGGTTGGCAATGAAGAGAATTCTCGGGCCATGTTTCAAGAGGACTCAACCTCTGATGACAAGGCCGCCAACTTGTTGATGAGCATGAGCTTGGGAGTATCTTCGCTTTGTGATGTGTTCAGTTGAGGATTCTTGTCTCCGATCTTGGCGTTAAGTCAAAGGCATTCTCCAATCTGGAGATAGAGTGTACAAATTATTGTTGCTGTACTAGCGTGTCGCAGAAGGTAGGAATCAGTGAATGACACCACAACCGTTCTGGCCAGTTGTCGACTCCACTGTAGATTTTTCAAATCGCGGGCTCCACGTGGGAAACGGCACAGGCCCAGCGACCGTTGCTGATGTCTGACTCAGAGAATGATTCGGAGGTGCCGACATCGGGCTGTTAGGCTAGGCTCGAGGCAGGTTCCATCAGATACAAGATGAAGAGTCTCTAATCATGAATTGAATGCAGTTGCGTTGCAGATGTTGCATACTCATTATTTCAGGTCCATGCAATGCAAATCTGAAGCCCAATGAAAGGATAGATGTATAGCCTGTATAGCCTCTTTGTTGAACCCCAAGGCATTTGCGGTTTTTCGCGGTCTGATGCAATATGAGTATTGGTGTTGTAAGAAAAGTAGACTATTTCATACTATTTCAGACCATATCATGCATTGCGAGAGTTCTACTAGACATCACAATACAATGGCAGACATGCATTTTTTCCGTCGTTCTTGGANGACTATTTCATACTATTTCAGACCATATCATGCATTGCGAGAGTTCTACTAGACATCACAATACAATGGCAGACATGCATTTTTTCCGTCGTTCTTGGAATTGTCTTGTTGCAGATGGCTTCCAATCACTGGACAGATTTGGAAGGGCACTGCACATGTTGCACGCGTGAGGAAACTCATGTGGGAGAGGTTAGGTTTGAGGTACAGCAAGGAAAAACACTAGAGTTGGTGTTGCTGTTTCTGGTAAAGTTGGTGAGCTATCAAGAAGTGAGAGCACTTGGTTGGGCTATGCGGCGATGCCGCAGATGTTCGGCGTCAGCAGTGATTTGGATGAGTCCCAGGTGCTCACACCGGGCAGGTCCTATTGTAGTCGAAAGATAGGTTACACACAATTCACCTGAATACATGTGGTTGACAGGTAAAATGGGTGCCCTCTCAGAAACTTGAGAAAGGTTTGATGTCCAGCTTGAAAAAGCACTCGAGTTGGTGTTTCTGGTTAAGTGGGTGAGGTATGAAGGAGGCAGNGGGTGCCCTCTCAGAAACTTGAGAAAGGTTTGATGTCCAGCTTGAAAAAGCACTCGAGTTGGTGTTTCTGGTTAAGTGGGTGAGGTATGAAGGAGGCAGGGACCCTGGCTGGCGGAGTTTCTGCTTGAGCTAGGCAACGAAGCTTCAGATTTTCAAGAGCGGCAGTGATTTGGATGGCGAATCCAAGGTGCTCACACCTCGGCAGCCTGGGGCATAAGCGAGAATTGTTATTTCAATTTATTTCATGTTGTTATTTCAAATTATTTCCATCAGGAAGGAAATGGAAGGCCAATAAAAGATGTTTGGATTTGATAACCCCTCAGANTGTTATTTCAATTTATTTCATGTTGTTATTTCAAATTATTTCCATCAGGAAGGAAATGGAAGGCCAATAAAAGATGTTTGGATTTGATAACCCCTCAGAAGAAAAAAAATGACATATGGACTCTGAGAATCAGCACAGGTCTGGGGATTGGACTTGGAGACCTTCCTGAACTGATTTTCAGCTAAGTTAAGAAGGCCATTATTGAGGTGTTACAGGATATCCAATTTTCAGGAAGAGCAACAGCAGCAACACACTTGTTGGATGCGTGAATCTCTCTGAGTGAAACTCAAACAGCCCGGAAGATACATTGGCAGAAAGTTCAACCTAAGTAAGTTGAATGATCCCAAAGTCACTATACAGTTTTGCCGCATTGCCTGTTTTGGTGCAGAGCCCGCGGGGATTGAGTTCACGATGCAAGTAGCTACGGATAGAACTCATCATTGTACCAGCCAGGTGAGACATTTCCACATCGTCCTTCTTTCTCGGAAAAATGGTTTTGACAATTTTTGGCACCTAAGCACATGTTGACGCTAGCTCCCCCTGTTTGTATGGGATGCCTGTGTCCTTTCTGCCGTTGCCTTGGCCAGGTCGATAAGGAAGGGGAGTCGAGGCAGGTCGGTTGGCAACCTTTTGACGCAGCTGTCTGCTTCGTTTGAATCATGGATTTGGTAGCTTGTGCGTTGGTGGTCTTAATCGCAGACAGAACATGTGAAACCTGAAAGAGTGCAGGCTGGAATCTCTGGAGGCCACTCTCCTTCCTGAGTTTCTTGGCGGAAAGATTGCCGACTCGAACGCTTGGTTTGAGNATGTGAAACCTGAAAGAGTGCAGGCTGGAATCTCTGGAGGCCACTCTCCTTCCTGAGTTTCTTGGCGGAAAGATTGCCGACTCGAACGCTTGGTTTGAGATTCTGAGCCAGTTGGTAAAACAAGTTTCTTTTCCTAGTTTGGAGGCTTCGATAAAGCAGGCTCCTGTGACAGTGTAGACAGATCATCATCATGATGAGCGAGGAAGAAGTTGCTCGTTGAACATGCTTTTGCTGAGGATATTTCTTCATCTCCTCGGCTTTCTACCTGTGCCTCAGCTTCTGAAGATGAACACCGCAAATCTTGGAAAGAAAATGACCAGCTATTTGTCATAGTGGTCTATAAAATCTTCAATCAAACCATCCAGAATGGGCCACCAACAGTTTTAATCGTTTAGTGGATCTTCAGTTTAATCCACCAGGATGAACGCCTCAGTCGCAAGCATATGTCGTGCAACAGTTTGTTTCGTGGTCTTGTCAATTTTTTTNATCGTTTAGTGGATCTTCAGTTTAATCCACCAGGATGAACGCCTCAGTCGCAAGCATATGTCGTGCAACAGTTTGTTTCGTGGTCTTGTCAATTTTTTTTGGATTTTCCACGGGTATGAATGCTCTGACTTGGTGTGACGCGCAGACTGAACCCAGGTGCAGGAAGTGTTAGAGTACAACCTTCAGGCAGTTTCACGCAACTTTTCGAGTCGTGAGGCGCCATGGACTCCAAGATGTTCCAACGCCACCTGAGGTGGACATGATGAGATCCTTCTTGTCATTCTGACTATCAAAAGAACCCAAGCTTCCACAGGTGTGGATGATTCATTTGTTCAACTTGGTGGATTTCGATTCCTTCCAAGCTCTCAGCGACGTTCCGCCGCTTGGCAGGGTCTTTCGTTTTTTTCATCAGGACAGAATGAGGTCTGACGTTCAAGCTTTCGTTGACGTATGAAGAGATATGTAAAATTATGTAAAAATGTTTGCAGGCTACATAAAACTTCCGTTTCTACTGCTACTGGGTTCTTTCGTCTTGGTTTTCCTTGTTGGGCCCTTGCATGCCCTTGCTACATTTCCTTTCTGTCCATTGCTTTCCCCTTTCTTTTCTCGGTTCGTTTTCTTTCTTTGGTGCCTTTCTTGTCTAAAAAGTGCATAGCGAAGGGGTTCGGATGTATAGGTCAGGGTATAGGAATTGGCATTGTGTTTGCCCAGGCTTGTCCATGCCGTGTTTGATGTTTGCAACGAAACAGTCGCAGCTCGCGACTTGTTGGGCGGGGCACCAGATGCGGTTGGTTTCTGTCATGTCCTGAGTGAAATGCAGAGTACTGGTACCGAATCAATGTGCGAAGGGATCCTTTTGGGGGCCTCAGAATGGGGTTGGCATGGCCAGCGCAAGACCCATTGCGTGTAGTGTATGAAGCCCCTTTCTTGGCAGGCGCAGCATTCATCAGATGTGTCTTCTACTGTCACTTTTTGTGTAAACTGCGAGAAAAAGCAACTTTGGCCGTTGTCAAGTCCTTTTTAGCACGGCTGGTAGACAGACTATGTAGGACATGCTGGCTTGATTGTCATTTTCCCCCCTTGCCAGAGTCATGAAGGCGCGCTTCAAACCTGCAACCAGTAGAGACATTTTCACGTGAGCTTCTACTGCTTCCCTTCTCTCAGTGCCATCCGGACGTGCTTCACAGCTCATCATTTTCAAATTAGGGCAATGCTTGAATGAGTGATTGAATCAAAGTGTCGTGAGCGCGTGTTGTAACAGGTCTGTTTGCAAGTATATTGCAAGAAGACCACTGAGAAAAAATGTTGTAGCAGAATGTTCTGCAAACCTGAAAAGGGTTCCGTAAGAATCTTGCA
>BGPT01000257.1:305995-346015 GCA_003297045.1 Symbiodinium sp. clade C Y103 | reverse complement strand
GCCCCGGTGTGGCATCCAATTGAGGAGTTCACGGCTGCTTTGCGCATTTTCACCCAGTGCACAGACAGATCTTTGTCCACCAGAGAGAGACTGGCTTCTCCTCTTCTAGTGCAATATTTCACCGAAGCTTCGGAAGGCTTCCAAGGTGCGGTGCTAAAGATCTGCTGTTGACTGGACCAACAAACAGGAAACCAGATCAGGAGCTTGGTGGATCGAGTGGTTTAATGCTGGAGCCAATTGAATGATATCTTTCAAGTTGTTGTTTGCATCAGACAAACCTAGTCACACTAGGAGGGGAAATTTGCAAAACGAAACGCTGAATGGACTCACAAACTTGCCAACCCTAGTTGAAAGACACTTTGAACTGGCCTGGTTCTGAAGTTTCAGGATGGAAACAATCGTGCTTTTGTGGTTGGCGCTGCTTGCCCCGGAAGGTTGCCACCAAGTCTGGTTCGGCCCATGGGCTGAGAAGCTCCAAGGCAAGTATCTTGCCCAAGCGAACTTGATCGAGGAGATGGGAACAGCTCGTTTTTTGCAAAAGCGTTGACTCGAGCCTCGACAGTGAAGAAAACTGTGCGTTCGTTTGCCGCCAGATTGAACACGAGCAAATGTGTTTTGATAAGAGTCACGGCTCTTATCTCGTGAATTGAAGAGTAGTCTTGNGAAGAAAACTGTGCGTTCGTTTGCCGCCAGATTGAACACGAGCAAATGTGTTTTGATAAGAGTCACGGCTCTTATCTCGTGAATTGAAGAGTAGTCTTGGGGCGTACCCGCTTTGTCTGAAACATCACATGTAGGTTGATTAGGTTGCAAAACAAGGTGAGAACACCCTGAGAACGGAGTAGGCATTTCATGCACAGCATTTGCGTGTCAAAAACAAGTGCCANTCACATGTAGGTTGATTAGGTTGCAAAACAAGGTGAGAACACCCTGAGAACGGAGTAGGCATTTCATGCACAGCATTTGCGTGTCAAAAACAAGTGCCATGTAGAGAATGAGGTCAGACCCCCAAAGGTACCGGAATGGAGAACAACACCCCATCGATGATTAACACTTGTTAATAATTAGTGATGACTTTCTGCCGCCGACATGCTTTGCCCGCGGGATTTGCTCAAGACCCGACCAGATCGGGTCAAACACCACAAGTTTACGACATGTCATTCCTGAGAAATCCATGTAAATTGGAGGCCAGGGCTCCCAAGGGTGTGGTAGTGGGGTGCGATATGGCAAATTGAAGAAAGATCATAAAATGGTCAAGAACCATACGAAGGGATTGAACTGTGTAGCAGCACTGATATGTTTTCCTTTAAAGATAGTAATTTTATGTAATGTCAAGGAATTGCAGTCATGGTGGGGCCACAATCCAAGGGGCTCCGACCACTGTGAGGATGGGTTGAATGTATTTGCTGTGGTGAGGCCTATGTTGGAAGAACCAGCAGTTCTCATGACGAGGACAAGGGAAACCCTGTTGGAGAAGTGAGAACAGGTGTACTGTATACGTTTCCATTGTTGCACAGTGGAAGGAAAGCCAACGAAAGATCTTCAGATTTTTCCGCCCTTCAACGGGCAGACACCGAACTCCAAATGGAAACTTATTACACTTGTTGGAAGCTGGTTCACTGCCAAGCTAGAGGTGGGGGTGAAACTGTTTCATTGTGGGAACTCCGTCCAAAGACAGCGTTAAGATGATTTACATCTTCATTCATCCACCAACCAGGCCTGCGGGAGCTCCATATGAGGGTTTCACTTCGCTGCTCAGTAATCTCAAAACTTGTTTGTTTCTCCCTCGTGCTTGCCGTCTTGTAGATGGTACAATCGCACTATCAAGCCAGCGCTTGAATGCAGTGTGGCCAAACAAGACTGTTAGCTTTTTTCAAATTGGTTTACCATGGTTTACCACTCAGAGTTCTCTATTTTGGGAGGGGGGCAGTGCATCAAGCAAACAACCAATGCCAAGAATGCTTGGACTCATTGACATGGACTGATCATATGAGATTCCCAACGGGACAGTGGCACAACATGTCACAGCAGCTCTGCACCGGAGGAGACGCAGCACGGCTCCCTGGCAAAGGAGCTTTGAAGTTTAGACTATGTTCTGCCCTGTTCTGCCCACGTGTTAGTTAATTGTCATAGAGTCCAGAGGCACTTTCAGCAAGAAGTACTTGTGTCATGCGATTCTGTGAATGCATGGTGATTTATGTTGATGCAAACTGATGCTTCTTGATGCATGCAGCAATGCAATTGGTGCTTGAAGTGAGCCGCTTCGTTTCAGCAAAGATGTTTCGGGGCTTTGAAGCGATGTTGGAGTGATCCGTTCGGCTGTTTTTTACTTTGAAGATTTTGGGGGAACGAAACAATATCAGTGTTTTCAGGCATTTGGTGACTGCATTGGTCATTACAAAGCGTGTAGATTTGCCATTGGTTGTGATTTTTTCCTGCAAAGGCAAAGGTCCAATCAGACTCCTCTACTGGATTTCCACCATCCCCAGGGTTTCCACAAAGCTCCGACGAGGAGGCGTCGACACCGATTGGGATGTCGCAAGGCAGTTCCCTGCCAAGTCCCGAGGCGGTGTCAGCAAGAAGTGCTTGTGTACATGCGGTCCTGTTGATGCATGCATGTTGATGATGATTGTTGCATGTTGGATCATGTTGATGCATATTGTTGCATGCTGATGCATGCCGATGCACTTGATGCACTTGATGCACTTGCCACACTTGATGAATTCACGCAATGCTTGAAGTTTCTTGATGCTTAGTTTCAGCAAAGATGTGGAGGAACCTTGAAAAAGTGTTGCGGTTTTCAGCTAGCTGGGGATTTTGACATAGGGTAGTTTTGAAGATCTTTGAAGATTTTGAGTTGATGAATGCGAGGTCATAGTATGTCATCATTTAATTCAATCTACTCAGGCATTTTGTTTCTGTGTTGGTCACATACAGTTGTAGATTGCCATTGTTGGCTGTGATTTTTTCTGCGGAGCCCCCTTGCGGATTTCCGGCATCCGCACCGTTTGCAGAAGATCCCTTTGCCTCTGTTTGACACAGCTTCTGGTCGTGCTAGGCAGCGAAGGCTGAGGAGACCCAGGTGCTCATACCAGGGCAGGTGGCACTCGAAAGGATGGGAAACTGAAATTGAAATTGATTGAAATGGATTGAAGGGCATTGAACTATGCTAACTGGTTATTATTGGGGATTTTTTTTGATGGGCCAGTTCGGGAACCCGTGCCAACCAACCAGTGTAAGGGGATGAGAAAGGCTTTGAACCCTGCAACTAGAGCAGCCCCGACAGGAGCTTTCTTCTGGCTTCATCACGTCCAGTTCTTCGGATGAGGCAGGGCAGCTGAGAGGATATGTATACGGAGTTCATGAGGAGTTAGCGTCCGAAGGGGTTAGTTATGCTTTGCACAGATATCTCAGCTGACTGGGGAATTAGAATGAATTAGAGATGGTTTTTCTGAAGATTCTTGGCGTACACCGCTGTATGGCACTTAATCCACAGGAAACATGATGATTGATTGGCCCTGTTTTTTACACAGCTTTGTTTCCGAATCAGTTTCTGTTTCGACGGCTGCAAAGATGAATGCAATGAATGCACTTCCGTAAAATACTGACACATACGAACACAATAGGGTGGTCTCATGTGGTCCCGCTAAAGTGATAAATTATTATGGAATATTATGGAAAGTGGGTACTCCCTTTTCCCTTCACCTCTCCACCCTTACCCATATTCGACTCTTCGAAGTCAAATCACACACTGGCATTCCCGGCAACGAACGTGCCGATCGAAACGCCGATCTCGGACTCTCCTCCCGTTCACAAATCGGCCGTTTTTCTACCTTTCCACCTGCTCCTCTTCCTTCCATCCCTACTCCTCCATCCACCGGCCGTCCAGACTCCACTACATTTGACTTCCTCCAAAAGATCTCCTCAGCGAGTCAAGTTTCCCTGCACAACCTCGCCTCACCAGAAAACCCTATATCTCATCCGACACACTTACTCTTATTCAATCTATTTCAGCCTCTCCCTCTACCGAACATCAATCAATACGTCAGAAAATCAAGAAGTCAGCTCGACTTGATAAAAAGAAATGGCTCACAGCCAATCTCCAACAAGATTACCTAGGTTCTCCCTCAGACCACTGGAAGACCATTCGAAGAGTTCGCTCCAAGTATCAACCCAGAACCCAGTCTGTCAATTACCCAGACGGCACTCCTTGTCTTAAATCACAGAAGTCTACTGTGCTTGCACATCATCTCCGCGACAATGTTTGGAATAATACTCCCCTTCCCGATCCCATTGAGACTCCAATCGCCCCCCCACAACCTTCACTAGAAGCTCCATTTACCATGTACGAACTTTATCGTGCTTTTCGCCGCACAAAAACGGGCCGCGGGATCCCGGCCCAGACAATCTCCCGATGGAAACATTACGACTCCTTCCCCATCCTATAAAGAAACTCCTTCTCAGTCACTACAATGACTGTTTTTCACTTGGCACTGCACCAGATCACTGGAAGATCANCACCTCTCTTTATATCCTCTTTCTAGATTGGTCGCAGGCCTTTGATTCCATCGGCCACCCTCACCTGGCCGCTGCTTTGCGTCGCTACGGCACTCCTCCTCTTATGGTTCAGGCCATCATGGCTCTTTACCACAACGGTCAATTCTTTGTATCGGATCCCTCGTCAGATTCTCCCTCCTACTACCTTTGTCGTGGCATCCGTCAGAGCTGTCCTCTCAGCCCTTATCTTTTCATCATCGTCCTCTCAGCCCCTACCTCCGATCTACATTCCTTTTTTCAGGAAATTTTTGGCAACACGCCTTGGTCTTTCTCATGCACACATCCCCTGTCGGACGTCGAATACGCCGATGATACGGTCCTCATCGCTCGGACTCATGAAACTCTCTCTCGTTTGTTACATCTCCTCCAACACCTTGCCTCAGGAATTGGTCTTTCACTAAACGGCCAGAAGTGTCAACTCCTCGCAATACACGCACTAGCGCCAGTTTCACTCTCTCTTTCCATTACCCCCTACACTCCATGTGTCTGCATCCATTGTGCCCCTTTTTTCCACACTGAGCCCTCTGCTGACTCACTGGATACTCCATTTCCTCCTCTCACTAGTGCCTAATACTTAGGCTCGTTTATCACTCCAACCTCCTCCTCGAATCCGGATGTTAATTACCGTTGCTCACAAGCATCTACTGCTTTCAAAGCTCTCGATCCGTNAATACTTAGGCTCGTTTATCACTCCAACCTCCTCCTCGAATCCGGATGTTAATTACCGTTGCTCACAAGCATCTACTGCTTTCAAAGCTCTCGATCCGTTTTTTCGACATTCCTTCATCTCACAGCGATTTNGAGGGGCTCCCAGGGCCCATTGGCCAGAAATAGTATTAGCAGAATCAGTTCACAGACTTCAAATCTTACGCTCCTCTCCTCCACATTTAGGGAATCTCACTCACCCCTTTTATCAACATTTCACCATTGTTGAACTGAAGCAATTCTNCAGAGACCAGTGGAAGCTATTATCCCCCAAAGTGAAATAGACAATAGTCTTGGGCGCCCTGCTGCGGACGTGTGGTTCACCCTGAACCGCATATCGCTTATGAAAAAGAATTATGGAAAGTGGGCACTCACTTTTAATTCATTGATCCTGGATTACGATTGCGTTTCATTCTGTTACTGCACATTGCATTACATTAGATCAGATCAGAGTCACATGTTCAAATTCAATTTATGCCAAGGCTTCATTTATGACTTTACTTGCATGCGTGCGAAATTTTGCGAACGCATATTTTTTGGTCCCCCTAACTGTTACCTAACTATACAGATATAGATACATATGGTAATGTACGTAGCATACACGTATCATACACGTAGTATATGCGAGGTTGGGACGTTTAGGAAGCCTAGTCGAAAGTCTCTTTAGAAGGTTTCCATCCCATGCGATGCTGTGTCACGCTGACCGAGGTCGCGCGAGACAATTCTTGGAACTGGGATAAACATAAGCTGGATTTGTCAAGACTAAGCTGTAGCCCTATTTATGGCAACTTAAGGGGTAAAATGATCCATGGAATTTTGCCAGGACCCCTCTGGTTGATGGGACCTTCATTCCCATAATCTTCCCATACGGCCCTCGGGCGTCCCATCAAGGGTCCTATCGGGGGTCCTATAAATTTCACTCGCACTGAAAGTATTGCCACTTAAAGACCATATAGGTCATATAGAAACCCAATACATCTTGGGTCATTCTATCGAAAATTTCCTATAGATCCCAGTCCCATTGGGTCATAACATGAGGTTTTGGACATTTGGACATTTGGAGGTTCCCAATCCATGCGGGGTACCCCCAGTTCACAACGCCATAAACCAACTATTTTGGGGATTCCCCATTTATAAAAACTCCATGATTTTGGTCCACAGGAGTCGCAGCCAGTCGCGGCAGCGTGCTCTCCGCAGCTTGGTCCGAAAGATTGAAAGGGCTTCATGCCATCTCTTTTTGGCCGGACTAGTCAGAACATCTACCAAAGTGGTGCCTTGCCAACGGTGTCCTAAACTCAGAAACTCAGACGTTGCAGAGAACTGGGGGTACAATGCAATCAAATCCAAAGCTGATTGTTCAAGAGTGCGAGGTGGATCACCTCAAGACAAGGGTGTGTATAACACTTTAAGATCTGAAGGCCCACAAGTCTTATATGTATACATACATACATACATACATACATACATACATACATACATACATACATACATACATACATACATACATACATACATACATACATACATAATACATACATACATACACACACACATTTAAAGGGTTTTAACAATTTCAGAGCCCAAAAGATATGGGGTAGCCTAATTCGTGGAACGCTATAGGGCCCAGCTCTCGCCTGCTGTGCAGGCCTGGCCTCACGCGGTGTGCGGAGTTGCCACGTGCTGCGGGCGACCCAGGGAACCAGCGATTTTGTTTGGCGATTTTTGGTGTCAAACCATCAACGATCACCGCATTTTGATCAAGTTTGGGAGACTCGACTTCGCATCAGACACAAAGATCAGTGGGTTTTGGGAGTCCAAACCATTGATTCGAAGATATGGCAGAGATGGTTTTGGGATATCTTCGAATCTCTTTCTGCTTCCAGCCTTGAGGCAAATGTCGAGGCACCTCTTTCTGCGCCAGGACGTTGACGGCGTTGTACCACCAACATCTGCTGTATTTTATCCCAAATTTTCAGTGGTATTTTCTCAGTCGTATTTTGCAAGTTGGAGTATTTTCCATCTGAGAATAAGGAATTTTGGTGAGGGAACTTGTAGTTGGCCATGGCACTGGCACTTTCCAGGACCCATGAGCAGCATGGCCAGCTGCGTGAACAGCGCAGTACCAGCTTTGCGTGCCATGGCTCCGATGCCGGAAAGTTCATTGGACTTTCCGGCATCGGAGCCATGGCACGCATGGCTGGTACTGAAGCAGCGTTACGGCCTCAAGGGTCAGATGCAAAAATCAGACCGGGTACAGTAGCCCTCAAAGAGATGGAAAATAGAAATTCCCCTCTAAAATAGAGATCAATCACTTTTCTATCTTTTTCTGGGGTTGCCACACTTTAGATTTTCTCTAGATATGGGAAAGGGTTAAAACCTATGATACCATATTTGCGGACATCCACTTACCAGCTCTTTTTCCCTGTTCACCAGGATACAAGGGTTTTGACCCATCGGGTCGCTCCAAAATATACCGCACTCCTATTGATGGCAATCTGTTATCATGGGGGAACATGATGATGAACAATGATCTCTTGGGGTACCCCATTTCCAGACAAACCCAAATATGTGGGTTTCTAGGGACCCACATATACATTGATAGTTGTGGACATCGGCCCTTTGGAAGCTGCACATGGTCGTTGCCACGCCCAATTTTGATGAATACCACTTTGTTTCACTCAACAGCGTTGCTGGTGATGCACCAAAACACCTGAATTGGCTTCAGCGGACTTTTTTTCCAATATCCTAATGCTGGAATGTTAAAACCACCTTAGATCATCTTAGATCCATCCGGGTGAAGCAAAAGATCGACGTACCAAGCCCAGCAAGAGGGCACGTGGGTTGATAGGAATTTCCAACAACCAGAAAGCTTCAGAATGTCCACACCAGGTGATGCATATCCAGTGCTTGCTGGGGATTATATATTATGGTACACACCATCCAAAGTAATCTACTGGAACTACGTTCCTTTGACTTTGAATCACTCACATTTTCATCATTTTGAAGCAGAGAAACTGTGGTCACTGAGGCACCCTTGAGCTCAGTGTCCATGGGTGAGTTGGTGG
The DNA here is from genome assembly GCA_003297045.1 of Symbiodinium sp. clade C Y103. Classification (NCBI taxonomy): domain Eukaryota; class Dinophyceae; order Suessiales; family Symbiodiniaceae; genus Cladocopium; species Cladocopium sp. clade C. Next base: position 337,688 of record BGPT01000257.1, on the reverse strand, counting down.
CTGCCATGCGAGAGGTGGTTTGGGCCTTGGCGCCTTGGCCATTTTTTGCCCTTTCTTGCAGCTGCTGGGAGCCCACTAAGGTCAGGGCTGAAGCCACACCAGAGGGCTGGCAGGTGGGTCTTGCACGTTTGATCCGTGGGGAACGCTACACACTTTGCAATACCAAGCGTAAAAAATCCATGGGACCGGTTGGGATTCAGCAATTGATACATTATCCGTCATTATCCTGTCATATCCCATGGTGGATTCTCATAGAGGGCTCAACTGCACGTGATGGAAGCCATGATGGATTCACGTGGGTTTCCACCCTTCAACCCAAAGGCGGAACGACAGAAGTTGGAGCGAAAGGCCTGGCTCTTGGAGCGAACGGAGCAAACATTGGAACTTTCAGGAGCTAACAATGTTGTTCCTTTTGCATCTTGTGCCGTGAAGCTGAATAATAGCAATGTAGCATGGCTAAGTAAAACTCATGCGTTTGGAACGGCAGGTATCCAGGCAACACACCTGAGTTTGTAACGTGGGTCGTCGTGAGCGGAGGTTTCACTGCTTGAAGAACAGCTGTTCTTCAAGCAGTGAAACCTCCGCTCACCCCACCAAAATTCACGAGGAGCGAGGGGGACCTCTGCTAGTCGTGTGCTGACATGTACGTTTGGAAGAAAAATATATGGAATTCAATGGCAACTCTATCATCCTGTATCAACCGTTTCAATCAAGATTTTTGTGTTCTCTCGGGCTTGAAAAGAGATAAGGTTGAGGACTTCTCAAATCTGGCCACTAGGCCATTAGGAAAGCAAGTAACGAAGTCCATCCAGCACCAACAGTGGTGAAGACTTGGATGCGGATCCCAGGGGTTCACCAGGAGCAGTTGAGAAAATGGATGAGGGCGCAACATGCGCAGCTGGCCGAAGCACAGATGATGGCGTCCTTCCGGCATGTCGCAAGCATATCATTTCAGTAGAAACCAGAGATTCCGAAGTCTTCCACATTAGAGGCGTGTTCATTGTAGCCAATGATGCCTATGTTGCTACATGTTGCTACCCATGTAAATTAGAACCAGTCACCACTCCAAGGTTAAAAAAAATAGAAGACTCCCTGGTGCAGAGAAATTCAGAACGGAATTCAAAGGCAAGGCATGAAGCAGCTGATGTCACGCCAGGCAGCAGATGCGAGAGCACCAACTCCGTTTGGATGGTGTCCGGCAGATAAGGTGAAGTTTGAGGGAGCATTGGATTTGGAGCTGTGAATTCTTATGAACCGCGGTATAATCTGACATCTAGCAGCAGTTTCGCAGTGACAGTTTCGCAGTGACTATATGGCTGCAGCTCAAAATGTAAGGTCCCAATCCATAGCCCGTACCCACAGGCGATCCATACCCCTGATCCATACCCCCGATCCATACCCTCGATCCATACCCTTTTGAAAAGATTGAATTCATTTGAGACCATTTGTGTAACTCCTTCGTTCCATACGTCCGGATCACCGCGTAGCGATCCATACCCGTTTTTTGAGCCATAGCCATATTATATATATATATGATTACAACTTATACAGATGTGCAGGTTTGAACAGGTACAGGATGGTACGGGTATCATCATAAATGCATGCACATGGTGTAAACAACAAATAGAATATGCATTGCCCTATGGTTATTTTTAGACGGCTATGGTATAGATGGCCCACTGAAATAGATGATCAAAATCATGATTTACCTATTAGCTATGGTTTCAATCGATCAGAAAATGAAATAGATGATNGGCTATGGTATAGATGGCCCACTGAAATAGATGATCAAAATCATGATTTACCTATTAGCTATGGTTTCAATCGATCAGAAAATGAAATAGATGATTTACTTATAGTGATTTTTATTTTGATTTACCTACCTATTCCCTATAGTGATTTTCACCTATATGATCAAAATGGCCCATAGAATGAAGTAGATGATTCTCCTATAAAATGATGATTTACCGAAGACAAAAACCGTGTTGATTTTCCAGAACTCGCCAGCTGCGATGACAGGGATCTGGAACCAGAAAGAGTCGTGGCATCGACATGGCTTGCGAATGCCATCGCGGAAGCGATGGGCTCAGTTGCTCGATCTTCAGTGCAGCTTCGACTCGATTCACAGCCACGCCATGATGTCCGAGGTTTGGTGGCCTCTTCAGGTTCCTCGTTGATTTCAAGACTGCCTCGCCCGTTTGAAAAGTTCTGCTACAGCAGCACCAACTTCATGTTGCTGGGCATGGCCCCGGCTACATTATATGATATATATATATATGATATATATATATATATATATTAAATCATACTTTTACTGCGTTCACCACGTTATTTCTGGGTGATGACGCAAATTGAAGCGTTGATGCGGAATGTTTGCTTGTCCAAAGTGTTTTCAGCTGCATTTCATGCATCTGGGGCTTCGGTTGCAGTTTGTTGGACCCAGGCTTGCCAGAAAGGGCAGATCTACATTAAAGGGAATCAGAAAGTGAACTCCGTAGTTCTATGTTTTCACATTCAGAGGAAAGTACTGGTGAATTTCATTTGCGGATGAGCGCAGTTGAGATAGTAAGAGAAGAAAATTCGATGTTTTGAAGAGCTGAAGCAGCGTTACACATTGGTGTAGTGAAAGTCCCACCAAAGAGATCATGTCAACAGGTAATGAATGGCCTATTCAGAGAATTATCGAACAAAAATCACCCGACCGGGACACGTCAGTGGAATGCGTGGGTGCTAAACCGGGCGGGGCGTGTCCTCATGTGTCCTGTGTCAAGCTGCAATGGGCGGCTTATTGGCAAAACCCATCACAACAAAGGAGACGGAGGACGGTTTATTTTTGTGGCAGCTGAAATAACATTGGCAGTTGAAGGAAATACAGAATCATCCAATCCTGCAACAACCAACAGAGTTGCATAAAATTGCTATGTTACGTTTTTCTTTTTCATATCTTGAGTTGTGACGTGTGTCACGCTTCATATGGTCTCAAGTTTGTCTTCAGATCAATCATTCCGTTGAAAAACCGTCAGAATTCAGTGGCGTCGCCATCCACTTGCAGATCTATGTGCTTTGCTGTCTTTTATATCCCTATTTCAATGTCCTTTGCCGTTGTATATCCCCTATTTCAATGGGTTTTCTTTGCCCGCTGTAGGATGGTGGCGATCCCAGTGGTCGCAATGGACTCGCCTTTGGGGTCTCTGCCATGCAGGGCTGGCGCGAAGGGATGGAGGTGGGGTAGGCGTGTGGAGAGTTCCACATTTGGTAAAAGGAAATAATCCCATCCCTCCAATATTAAACACCACCTAAATGGTCCAATTATGTGGAAATCCCCTACTAAACCAGGGTTTCTCGGGGGGTGTTTAACATTCGGGGGATGGGATTATATTGATTCTTTAAACCATGGATATGTATTGTTCCCTGGTGCGCTCCGTTTTGGGCAGAGATCAACTCCGGGGATGAGCCATTCCGGGCGATGATCCTGGCGTCGATCGCTGAGCAACCATTCATACTGACCACATCGCTGCGGCCATTGTGACCAACAATATGATTGTATATTTTATAGTGACATGGTCATACCAAAAATGATAAACTATCATTGATAGCCAGCAATGGGTATGCAGCCAGCTATAGCCCATGCGTATCCAGTGATGCCTGATTTTTTTCGCCAGCTATTCTCATGGCCAACAGGTAGCGATCCAGGCTTAGAACCAGCTGCGGGCTGATCCATATTTACCAGCTGTATGCTACTTACCAATTTCTGATTGTGGATAAACCCATCCACTGTATTATCAACCGATTATGATTCAATTATCCCATGTTTCACTGGTCACTTCACCGTTTTCCTTGGTGAACACTGGGTTACAAGTTCCAAGCCGGTTTCTGTGGGAAGAATTGTGGTCAACTCCTGAATCCACCATTTTGAACCAAAGCTTGTTTACCCCTTAAATGCAAATGGAGGTTTCCTAAAATGGGGGTACCCCCAAATCATCCATGTTTAATGGATTATCCATTATAAACTATCCTTTTTGGGGTACCCTCCATTTCAGGAAACCCTCAAATCAAGGATCGTTGATGGTTTTGGGTTTACCACACGAACCGGGTAAGTGCGCTAAGGTCGTGTTTTTGTTGCTTGAAACGTTTTGAAAAGATGCAAAAAATGGAACGTGAAAACACAAACAATGATGGGATGTTACTAAGGTGTTTTTTCTGGATTCTGTTGAAATCAGGTCCCAGATTTTGGGGAAACTCAAGTCTATGGAATCCGAATCCAGCGGATGGTGAAACCCACGGCTAGGACGCTCATATGGCCATTCCAGACTTTGACTCTGAACGCTGGCAGCTCATAGACTTTGGCCTGGGAGATGTTGAAATAGCCATCACTGTACTGTATAGAAAACACAAGGTGAGGTGGTGCTTAGTGCTTGCAACCCACATTGCATGGAGGTGATGACCTAAATCACTCGAATCACTTGAACTTCATGCAGACTTTTTTTCGCATTTCATCCCCTTGTTTTATCCCAGGATTGATCAAAAGGGGGCGTGACTGCTCGCCCCATTGCTGAGGCCAACTAGGGCTCTTTGGAGTTTTCGATGGCCATGGGGGATCCGCAGTATCTTGGCTGAAACGGCGAGATTGACCGAACCGACAAAATGACATCCATTGGAAGAAACCGTTCCGCAAAAACCAGCATCTTTGCTGGGACAATCCCTGGTCAGAAATGGTTGGGAAAGGGTCTCGGGTGCTTGTTTTAAGGTGGCCAAAGTTGTTGCTGCAACCTTTCCTGCGACATTGAAACGTCAGAAGTCCTTCATTCAGGTGGCGTTTTGGGGCCGACTGGGTGGGCTGGTAGAGTTCGGCCATAGAAAAGTCAAACTGCCCTAGGCCCTACGCCTGAGGTGGGTTGAGAATACTGGCATATCGAAATAGATCGAAATAGGTGATTTTGTTCCATGCCTGACACTTGGGAATTCCCAGCCTGTCAGCCAGCGTAAATGATCTGTGGGGTGTCACCAAGCGAAAATACCTCAACTGGTCGATGGGTTCCACGATTTTTGTATTTTCAAACATATTTGGGATGATGATCCCCCTACTACCGAATTTTTCTCTTGGGGTTTGTTGAATTGGGACGAACCCTGCATTCGGGATTGGTGATATATGGTGAAGCTATCAAGATACTTCTTTATCCTCTTGCTGAGCTGGTTTCAGCTAAGCACGTACATCACATCTGCAAATCCAATGAACGTCCCGCACCATGTCACACTCCGTTGCCAGATGGCTTACATTCCCCCTACGTTTCACCTTTCTGCGGTTTTTGAACCATGGTAAATAGATCCTGATTGTCCTTGAGGAGTTGCATGTATCCCCTGACCGTTCACGGCCATGGCAGGGGCATTATTGCGAAGCACTCTACCAGGCGCACTGGGCATCACTCGACCTGACAGGTCATTATGAGGTACCATGTCTAGCACGAAGAGTTTCGAGCAAATCATATCGACTGGCTACTTTAGATAGTTTTATATAAATACATTCTTTAGACTTTAGATATCTCTATATCTATATTACATGTAAATATAGATATAATATATGAAGAAAATTTCGGATACAATATGATAGAATTGCGTAGACTTGCTGTTCCCTTGCTTTTGCTTTGACACGAAACTCGACATCAACATGAATAGTGTCACAATTTTCAATATGAATTGTGTTATCAATTGAAGCCTCGAAGTTCTGTGAAAATTGTGCAGGGTGACCATTTCAGTATGCCAACAGAAGTTTCACAGCGAGTGACTGTCGAAAAACATCAACCTGATAGCGTCTATTTGCAACAGCCATTTGTTTGAAAAGGCACAGGCTATCACAGTCTATCACGGTCAAACATTTTTCCTGGTGTTTCCCATTGGTGTCTAGCACGAAAAGTCCAGCTTCGAGGGCAGTGACACTTCACAGCATTGCCCTCAAGTGAGACTGACTTGTGACATCTTGTGACATCTTGTGACATCTTGTCATTGTGACTTGAAGATTTTGAAGGGCCCTGGAATGATCGCAGGTGACAAACATCTCCAACCGGCAGTCCTCGTGGCTGCATCTTCGACCGTGGGCTGGGAAGCTCAGAATCGCTTGGTCTTCCCATTACATAAGGCACAGACGAACCATTCCTAGAACGGTTTCGTGGAGGTTAACAAACTGAAGCTAGTGCACGAACCGTGAATTCCACCGCGAGGCGGCAAAAGAAGTCTCTGCAGAGGCAGCCGCGGTGCCGGAAAACAAAGAGCCTGCATCTATCCAAACGGAATGTAAGAGGCATCCACTCTCAACTCGACCAATTCACATCCAAACAGGGTGAGTTGACATGTATTGACATGCTACAATTTGGTTTCAAAGCTAGACTTGTGACTTGTGACTGGTAAATGCTTCACTGGCAGCTTCCGAACAGCGATTGTCCAGAACCCTGCCGGCAAAAGACATGTGTCCCTAACATTGGATTGTTGAATTCCTGGATCCCCATTGGTGGCCGACCCTGCGATGCCGGCCAATGATGCACATCTCTGAGGTCGCCAATGGCGGAGGTTGCCATGGTGCAATGATGTGGCCTATCCCTCAGATCAACAGCTGGGGCCCGCCATGCGAGAAGTGGTCTGAGTGAGCTGAAAAGTGCAGTATCGAAGTGCTACGTTGAAACGGGCAGCCTGGGTTTGAATTTGGACTTGGCCAGGGTGGACAGGCCGGTGACACCAATTGCCACAAAGTGTTTCAAGCGCTTTTCTGTGATCGAAAAAAATAGTTAAACAAATAAACAAGTAACTATTTATAGTAACAACTATAACAGTTAAATTAAAACCGCACATATTACAACTAAATATGTTGTAAGTAGTTACCGCCTCCACGAATTGATGCATTGCTCCTTTTGTCGGCCTGAGACTCATAGGCTTCCACGGATACAAGTTCAGCCCCACAGACCACTGGACAAATTTCTCAGCCTTGAAGATCCAAAGATCCCGATCTTGATCTGATGACATGACGACATGATGAAAAGAACAATGTCCACCAAATGGGTTTTCCTTAATCAATTTACCGTTTGGATTCTCGGTTCTTCCTCAAAACGGCGTCGCCTTTTCTCACTGGTGGTGTCCAGCTCTTTGAATGTCTCGCTCCATTTTCTCTGGGTCTCCCTACTGGCTATTGGGTCTATACGAGGGTGTAATTGTGGCTTTTCCATTTGACCCACGGCCAGGTAGTGAGATTCAAGATCTTTAAAGCTTGATCCAAAAAGGGCACTGCCGATCATTTCTATGAGATGTTTCTTGATTTTTTGTATGCAAAGTTGGGTAAGGTCTGGCAGTATTTTTTTCTCATCGTGCATGGCTTGACTGCTTGACAGGAGTTGCAGTTGTTTTTGTTGGAGCACCATCATGCGGATGTGCACCCAGCAGGGCTTTGCAACTTTGAAGGCTCATGCTCTTCATTGCTCTTCAGATGGCTCAAACCCAAATTCGTCTCAAGAAAGAGATTGCTGTATCCTTGGACTGCATCTTCAACCAGGCAGTCTCAGAGCAGCTTTCGCCATGTTCTGGCTGCTCCCGGTGTTGGTGTGGGTGGTTGCCTTTACGGCAGTGACAGTGCTTCGGGATGGCACAGTTGGGCACATGCCAAAGGCCTGGGGGTGTTCGTCCACATGTTTTTTCTTGATCTGTATTTCAGAGAACCAGTCAATAGTTGAAATCTTGTCGAGTTCAAGCTCGGTTGACAAGGTAAGACAAGGTAGGTGGCCAGGGGCCCTTGGTAACTGGACCGCAGTAGTGGGGTGAGTTGGCCTCAAGGAACCTTCGAGAGAGAAGGAGAGGCCTCCTCCACCTCGTGGTTTGGAACCCGATAGCCTTCTGTTCTACTTCGGAAACCTTGACGAGAGAGAAGGCATCTTTACCCAGGCTCGGAACACAGCAAGTCTTTTGCGCAAGTGCAGTAAGTGCAGAGAGTTTTTTTGGGGTTTTCTCTTCAAATCGCAAATCAGAGAAGATCAAACAGGTAGCTAAAGGTTTTGGTATTTGAGGATGGCGAAAGCCTTGCCCTCAAGATCTTCGAGAAGCTTGGCAATGAAGCCAAAGATAAGCCGTGGAACGATGCAGCGATGAAGCCTTCTGTGGATGCCGGCGTGGCAGAAGCTCAGCTTTTGGGAAGGGTCACTGTCAGTGAGGGAGTATCGAAAGTGTTTGAGGAATGAGAAGGGATTCCGTTCCGATTCTTTGGTCGTGGTTTCACTGTGACTTTAAGAACCCATGGTCTTCATACTCCCACCCCTGGTCTCGAGGTTTTGAGCGAAGGCTTCTTCTTCTCCTCTGAACTTCAACAATACATGGACATCGTGGACAACAAGAGAATAGAGAAATGGGAGGAAGAAGCAAGGAGAGCAGTGAGAGCAGTGAGAGCAGTGTGAGCAGTGAGAGCAGTGAGAGCAGTGAGAGCAGTGAGAGCAGTGAGAGCAGCCGCAAAAGGCTTGGTTGGATGATTTTGTTGGTGATATTAGGGCTAGGGGATTTAAGGGTTATTTTTTTGGTTGGATAACCCATTGATTTAGGTAGCACCTAAAAAAATCAGGGATCAACTTGGGTTTCAACTGGCAGCTACCTCTCAAGGAAGCTCCGCCAGCAACATCTCGAGAACGCTCACGAGCAGCTCCAGCAAAGCATCCAGAAGCCCCCGAGTCTGTCCTTGAAGAAGGCCTGGAAAAGATTTGAAAAGTGCGAGAAAGTTCAAGGCATTACACGAATACCGAAGATCGCCGTTGACCAATTGGGAATTTTTGCCAATCGTCATGGACCAAGTGTTGGGATAGGGAAAAACGAGACTTGTTATAGCTGGCCATCCAATACTTGAGAATACTTTCAACTCGAATCCCACCCGACCTGCGCCTCTCATTCTCTCTGGAATTCTGTTTTCTGCCTTGTTTTGGTGGAAGCAAAATGAAACACACTTGGTTTTGGGCAGCACCACAGACCTCCTAAAGGCTGCAGAGATTCCTTTCATGATTGGGTCATAAGTTATGGTTTGCAACTGACTTAAAGGTTCTGCCTTCCCGTTCAGAGTTGTGGAAATTTATGTGCAGTTGCTATGTTCCAGAAACTAAAGATTCCACAAGACTTCCGAAGCATGCCAAGATCCTCTGTGGAAATTCTACCATCCTTTGATGATTGAAGATCGCTTTTGAGCTTTTGTGGGCGGCTGCAGCAAGGACCTTTTTTGCAAAGGCTTGTAGTGTTCTTCAGCATGACTTTTGCGCCCAACACGGTGCTATAGAAAGAGTCATGAAGACCTGCGATAAGACTCGTCCAAGCGGATATACACCTTTTTACTACTGTTCTGGGTTTGATCAAAGTCAAGAACCCGGATATTTTCTCTGGTAGGTGAAGCACCTCTAAAAGAAAACATAACAAGCAGGGCGGTTAGGGCGGCGATACGATTTTCAGCCAGCTCGTCTTGTGTTGTTTCTGCAAAACAGCAAGGGTTTCATTTTGCACTTTTCTGGAACCAGCCACGCTTTCTTGCTGAAATGCAATTGCTATATTTCATTCGAAGCTTCAATGGCTGGCAGGTTGTCCAATCGCTCCAAAGCACGTCAACCAAGTCTCCTAAGTTCATGAAGCCTTTAGAACATTTTCGTTGCCTGCAAGCAAGTTGAGAATGGCGCCCAAGTGGATTTCGGAGCACATGTCTGCTCTTTAAACACGAAGATCAAGAAGGGCTTGATCTGGGTATGAGTCAAGATGTTCGACAAACCATGGTGGTTCCTTCTTGGCGTTTTTTGTGCAACCTTGGACCCTGAAGTCTGACCCTGCCATTTTCAGCCAAGGTAACGAGTCTGAACGCTTCAAATGGCCGGTGCATTCACAGCGTTTGAGTGCTTTGGCGTCCATGGAAAAACAGGTGGAAGAGGCGAATGGAATCTACCAAAACGTGTCAGCTTTGAAGGGCCAGGAGCGGCAACTTGAGGATTTGGTGTCAGAGTTTCCTCGATTGACACTTGCCTTCTTTCTTGCTGCTGTCTGCTTGCATGTGCCCAGACGAACTTTGCACATGCAGTTTCTTCTCTCATTGCTTGATTAATTAATCTGTTTTGTACGCCATCGATGGTACAACAGGCGGTCATGACATCATCTCTTCATCCATAGCTTTTCTCGCTTTGCGCACGCCTGTCAAGGTTGGTTTGAGTTTCAGGCCCCCATCTCATCAAACATGCGTTGTCGCAGAAAGGGGGTGTTGCATTCACATAATTACATACACGTTTATTTGTATTTCTCGTTGCTCCCTCTACCATCCTTACCTGTTGAGAATTCTTCAGGATGGTGCCTTTGCGTATGCTCAGAGAGAGAGAGAGAGAGTCCTCCTAACTCGGCTTTCCTGTTTTTTTGCTTCTTTTTGTAACTGGCGCTGGACAGGAGAGGAAATTCCGGCCAGTACAGCTTGTGGCCATGTACGCTATGGCAAAGATGGCAAACGATGGAGAACGAATTGTTGCACAGATGAAAACAGGCAAGGAAGTTTCCAAGCATAGAATGGGAGATTACTGTTAGACTATTGCGTTTGGCCTTTTTTCTTTTGGAAAGCTTTCTCTGTTGCTCTGCGAGACAGGTGAAGGGAAGACGGATGTCTGTGCTGCCATCGCTTCGATTCTAGCTAGGGGTGGTCGTTTCATTGCTGTTCACATCATTACCTCTGGTGAAGCCAATGCCAAGAAGGACTTCATGGCCACGAAGGATTACATCAAAGCTGCCACTGGCCACGAGCCCATCCTGGCATCTGATGGCATTCCATGGAACGAGAATGATGAGGACAGGGGTAGCGTCGTCTTTCGATTTGGTCACTTTGGGTTCGGGTCAGAATTGTTCAGGCAATTCGGAAGGAACGAGACAAATCCAGCAATCGCGTGCGTGCAAGGCTTTTTATGAACACATTCATCTGTCATGAAAAGACGGGAAAGGTAAAGCAATGCAGACATAGTTCTAGAACCACATGCAAAGCTGCTGTGATTCATTGAACAGGACTGGACTCATGCGCGGATTGTGTATTGTCAGATCACCGACATCATGAAATCTCTTGTTAAAGCAATGCAAAACTCGAGGCTCGGAAACATGTGGGGATGGAGTGGCAGCTGACAACACCATGTCAATACCCAAAGGACTGATCTGGAACTTGCCTCTTTCAGCCAGATCTGTTGAGCAATATCAAGTTGTCACCTTGGCTGTCAAAAATGGGATTGGACAGGCTAGACAAGATCCAGAAATATCTCAGTCGGTCTTATGCCCTGGTGGATGAAGCAGACTTCGTGATGTTCGAACAAGGGAGCAACCAGCTCTACGTTTCCAGCGCAGTGCAAGGTGCTGTGCAGAAACTGCGCTGGGGTTGTAGTTTGTTAAAGCCTTGGTGGATTCTTGGGAAAGAACTACTCATATGTTTGAAGATTACAAAAGTAGAGCGGCCTTTGAGCGATGGAACAATAGGGAGTATTTCTCAATCCTGGCTAATGTGCAACTAGGGAATGAGGTCCATTTGACTTCAGGTTACAGTGCTCTCATGCCCTTCCTGTTTCGCGCTGCCGGTTTGTTGGACTATCATGCAGAGTACGACCCCGCGCAAATAAAGACCCAGACAGAGGTGGGCAGGGCGGAGCACTGTTTCCATCTGGGGAGCTCATTGCCTGAGCGTGTCGCCAAGTAGGGGTTTAGCTGTGTTTCACAACCGTGGACCATGGACCATGGTTGGAAAGTCGCTTTTCCGGGATCATTCATCTATATAAAAACTATTTTCCATCGTGGTTGAATAGTCCAATTGCGGAGAAGATCTGACTTATGTCCTTGCCAAACAGCTTGGTTGTTCTGCACACTCCTGGAGGTTGGTGGCAAAATTGGATATTTCATTGACGATTTGAAAAAGCCGTTGAAGGAACTCGAAGGATCCATTCGCCATGATGGCACCTGGTTCTCTTCAGTGCCATCGATGGTGGACAAAGATGGAAAGTTTGTCTCCATTGCGCAAGGTGAGCTGTGACCAAAAGCATATATTTTTTGATTTACTGTTGTTGGCGAAGGTTCGTAAAGTGGGAATCCGAACCGTAACCAACAAACAGGGCATGAGCGAACAGTCAACTCGCTGTCGATCAGGTGCTTTGCAGGCGAGATTGAAGTTGAGCGACCAGGATTATGTCGTCACACGCAAGCAGGGGGGTCATGCTGAGATTACCATTGTGAATCTGGCGAATGGAGAAGAGGCCTATGGAAGCAGGTGGATCAATGAGGGTCCCTTTGCTGAAGTCCAGCAAGGCAGGGTTTTTTTGAGCAAGTTCCACTTTTCTGCTTCATTGATTTCATTGCTGCCCCGGATGAGGTCACCGGGGTCGGTCATTTTTCGGTCACCAAACCCGCTGCAAGGCCTGCCCATACAAGGGATGGAACCAATTGCATTCTTCGCATCAGTGCAACTTGCCTTGATGACTCACGGCGGTTTTGGTGGCATTACAGGAACCGTTGGCAACTCAGCATGCCTGGACTTCTTGGGCAAGCACTTTTCCATTTCAGGACTTGGGGAAACGCTTCAATTGTGGGAATCCAACAACCTTACAAAGCGCTTACTTAGCTGTCATGGGAGTCATGGCCGTAATTTAAGGATATCGAAGGACTTTTAAGGCAAATTCAGTTTAAAATCATTATTTAACTTTTGCTCTGTCTTTTGCAGGATGTCATGTTGCAGGTTGTGGTGTCATTTGTCGAAAGCCCCAGGACTCTACCGTTTCCCCAGGAACACACCTACCATGATGTACTGGCTGGATGCGCAAGAAGCAACCACAACTGAGGGGCAGCACAAGAACATTTTTGAGAGCGTTCTCAATTTCAACAAGGGTGAAATGACAAAATCTGGAAGAGACTCGGCCTGAAAACATGTGAAGTTTTGTGGTTGCAATTGATCCCGTTGTGGTCACTTTGTCTTTTTGTTGTGGCTTTTCAAATGCAATGTTTGCGGTGTAGATGTAGACCAATGAAGATAGACCAGCGAGTCCTGCGGGGTGTGGCTTTCTGATCTGGTAACTTCAAATCGCCAACTGAGAGTTGTTGACCAGACACTACGTAGCTGTTTCCCAGTCTCTCAGATCTTTTAATTTTGCCGGTCTGTTGCTAAGTGTATCACGAAACAAGGATACGGCGTTCCGAAGCAGCCTTCAGCAGAGTTGAAAGGGCCAGTTGAAATTGTCTTCAAGACAATTCAAGAGTGCAAGGCGTTTGAATCCTTCTTGAAGAACAATGGCCGTGGTGACGACTTCAACGTCATTCCCTTTTACAGAAGCAGCATGCACAGCATGCTTGAAGGCCCTGTTCCAACGAACACCATCATCATTGCTTCAAACATGGGTGGCCGCGGTTTGGATATCAAGCTCCACAAACATGACGTGCTCCTTGTGATTTTGACACAGGTCTTGGATGATCGCCAGGACATGCAAGCCAGGGGGCGCTGCGGGCGAAATGGCAAGCCTGGTGTCATTCAGTATCAGCTTCTCAAATCGACCCCAGGCAGTAGCAATGAAGATGTGACTGTGACTTTGGTGAGATCCAAATATTTTTCTGGAGTCAAAGCAGATCAAGAACTGCAAAGCCGAAGTCCTCTTCTCCAGAGGGATATGAAAGCCACAAAGGTCTTGGAGAGTTTCTCAACCACGAGAATGCCGTACATCGAAGGGTGGCTTGAGAAGCTGTTTGCGGGTCTGTCTCTCAAGGACGACCTGGAACCTTTGGTCAAGGGGTTTCTCCAACAGTTCATCATCAGTATCTATGACAAACGTTGGGCTTGTTGGAAAGATTCGTCCTCTCCTCGCCGAGAAGAGTCCCATTCTTTGCCAGACTTTCGTCGCACTTACCATTTGTCAAACCCTGTTGACTTGGGCGAAGGCGAGATTCGGCCAAGACTTTTCCAATAGAAACCTGTCGAAGTTGCTGTTGCAGAGTGTCATCGGGGGGTGATACTGTATCCTGTTGGAGGGTGCTTCGTGAGGTGTTGGGGGCAACGTTTGGTTATAGATGGCGGGAGCGGTTGCAAGGTGCGGTTGGAGAGTACTGTTGGGTGTGGTTGGCAGGTGCTTTCGCAGGCAGGGTGTGGCAGGGTGTCTTTGGCCAGGTGTGGTTGGTGGTGTTGTCAAAGGCGAAGTGGCGGTGAGATTGAGTGACACTCATTTACGGCCGAGGTCAACCATCAACGTCACATGAAAACCAAATGCTATCTGGGGTGTATTTTTCTTCCGTGAGTGTATTCCCAGCAGCAGTACCTGGTGTGTTTCAATCTCCGGGTCTGTTCTCCTGGACCAAAAGCCAGAACGTGGAACCCTCATTGCCTGAACCTTGGAACTAGAACCCTTGAAATCCTTGAACCTTGGAACCCTGGAACCCCGAAACCTTGCAAACCTTGGAGCCCTCGAACCTGCCTGGACAACCCGGGACAACCTTGAAACATTGGAATCTGCCAAACATGGAATCTTGGAACCTTGGAGCCGGGATGAGATCTTGGAATCCTAGTTACTCCCCCTAGACCAAAACAGTTGGGGTTAAAACTGTATGATGACTTTGCTCGTTTCCTGAAGGTTTTCTGATGGTTCGGGAAACTTGGGCGCTTGTTTTTCTATTGTCACCCCAAGTGTGTCCCCGTCATCTCCCATTTGTCTGCCAGTTGTCGTTTTGTCCCGATTGCCCCCCAATCGTCTCCGAGTTTTCTCGCACTTGCTCCTTGGAACCTTGCCTCCCACTTGTTTTGAAAAGTTGTCTCCCAAAGTTATCTCCCACTTGTCTTTTTGGCGGTTTCCCATATTAATTCCCGCGCCGGCTTCCCATATCCCAGTTTTATCCGAGTGTCTCAAGCTTGCATTGGAACCTGTCACCTGCTTCCCAAATTTGTTTCGCGGAAGTGCGTCCCAGGGGGTCCTTTCAGGGTCTGTTTCTGTTTTCTGAGTGTCTCCCACTTGCGGATCCTTTCGGGGGTTTCTCCCAGAAATGCTTCAAGCAAGTATCCCTGCAAAATTGTTTCCCAGAGTTTTCTCCCAGTTGTCTTGGAAACCTATTTCCACGTTTGTCTTCCAAGTTTGTTTTCCACGACGTGTCTGTGACTTATCTCGGATCCCCAAGGTGGTCTCCCAGAGTTGTCTCCCACTTGTCTACGAACTTGTTTCAAGAGTCGACTCTCACAGCTGTCTCCTATTTCCACAGTCTCGGAACAGCTGTTTCCCAGGATTGTATCCCGCTTGTCTTGGAATCTGTTTTTCAGGGTCGTCGCCCAGAGTTCTGTCCCACTTGTCCCCTTTGGAATTTGTTCCAGTTTTCCTCCAGTTGCCTAAGTTGTCTGCCAGTCTTGGAACTTGTCTCGCTGCGAATGAACATGTGGTCCAAGCATGAACGTTGTGCTCAAGTTTTTCTTTTAAGCTGTTGGACTTGGAACGCTCACTGCTTTTCTGTTGCAAAGCAGGGAAAAACTATTCTGAATCCCTACTGAAGGCCTTGGCATTTAACGATCCCAAGCACAGATTTGCCTTGTTTTTTGTGTTTCAGATTTTTTTAGCCCCAGGCAAGCTTAGAAGAGAACATCGGACAGCCCTGACAGCAAAGGTTGATTTGCAACAATTTCACATGGCAGTTTCGTAGCGGTTTCGTGGCTAAGATGTTGGGAGTGAAGCAGAGCATTTCGCAGTTTACAAAGTGCTTATATATAAAGTCGGATCTGCTTGACCTCAGAGTAGAAGAGTGAGGGGTTGTCAAGACCAGCAATGAGGCGATGGGGCAGATACTGTAGAAATACATGAATCATGCGAAGCACATAGTAAAAGAATCAGTAATCACGCAAGGCAACGACCATTAAGTTCAGAAACTTGCAGCCCGCCAGCCTTGGGCATCAACTGGGTGGATATTGATCTTTGAGTGTTTACTTCAAACACTCGATTCAGTAGCTCCTGAAATTCCTTTTGAAAGCGGTACGCTTCTCTTTAGTAGGGACTTCCATCCGGATGGGGTTACAGTGTGGAATCCATGAGCAAGTCGCTTCTGGCAGGTCGTACAGCAACTGACCCTGTCGAAGAGTTGGCGCGCCGTCTCTACGCACTTTGTCATGTCTTGCGACTAGATGCGGCTGAAGCCACGGAATTGGCTTCAACCCTTCTCCGCATCAAAGGTGAAAAGTGGCTTCTGATGCTCTCCGCCAAACTCCTTCTCCATTCCTCTGGCAATGAGTCACCATGGCCTTCCAAATTTGCAGGCAGTGGAAGCCATTTATGAAAGTGTTTGTAGTAGAAAGTGTTGAAAATGTCCGGAGACATGGTCCTCGCATACATGAGCCTTTTGGACCTATATAAGCACAAGATAGCACAAGAGTGAATCCAAAATGATTTTCTGAAGTGAGACTATCAGTGGGCATGTGTGCTGCTATGGTCTGCTCTCGGACTTGTTTGATTTTGAGATCCTGACGAAGGCAATCAGATGATGATTTCTTGTTTTCACCACTGCCCTCCTCGGACAGCTGGCTGCCCAGGCCACCGCTGGCAGTCAGATTGGACTGGCAAGGCTGGCTTGCTCCTTGCCATGGTAAGCCCCGAATACCGTGCAGAGGGCCTTCGTCGATACAGTGTGGCTTTGAAACATCTTGCAAAACAGCTCAGCGAAATCCCGGACCTTGAGGGGCTGGCTCACAACAGGGGCAAACGGCTCCAAGACAAGGCGTGTGTTTTCACTTCCTGAGTTTGGCTCTCCTTGCTTGTTTTAGTTCTCAGGGTTTCTTTCGCCTGGAGGTGCATCGTGACATTCGACCCTTCTACCCCGAGCAACTTCAGCTGGCGCAGGAGCAAGTGAAGCACCTTCGCCAACATGTTGATCGACTTGTCGGAACTGGTCACTTGCAATTGGAGAGCCTTCAGATGTCCTTGGCCAAAGAGGCTTTCTCAGTGGATGGGATGTCTATCAGTGTGAAAGACTTGCGTCAATTGATGGGTCAGAAATGGACCGAAGCGATCTTCAGTGTGCGTCCGGCAGGCACAGGCTGGGCCATTCCAAGCAGGAAGGGCGACTTCAAGGACTGGACGAAGCATTTGGAGATGGTGGGTCAGGAGGGTCAGGGCGGTGATGGCCCAGACTCGAACGCTAGATCTTCCGGCGGTGGTGGTGGTCCAAATCAGCGGATGGAAGCTCAGACGTCCGAGCAAAGTCAGGAAGTCGAGACTGCCTTGATCGAGGCGCTGAATGAAAATTCAGCTACTGACATCAAGGGATTTCAGGATGAGTTTCAGGCTTCTTCTGTGAAAGCAGACTTCAGCAACATGGACACAGGCTCTGGCTATTTCAGCACTATGCTCTCGAAGTTTAAAGAGAAAGTCTCATTCCTTCAAGCAACAAGCTCTTGGTGTGAAAAGATGGGCTCGTATGCGCAAGAAGCATGGAGCAGAATCAGTGAGGCTGCAAAAGATGCTTCCTGGTTCAAAGCCAAAAAGAGTCAGGGCGAGGAGAAGAAGCAGGAGGTGGTAAAGGAGGCCCATCGCCTGATGCAGGAAGCAGTTGACAAGTATAACAAGGAAGCCGCTGATGTCCTGGACCGAGAGTTCCCACCGTCAAGCCGTCGGTCAGAAGACTTCGACCCAGGGAGAGTCGAAGCAAATGGAAAGAAGGACACCCGCTCGCAGGAGAGCTGGCGAAAACCTTGAATTTGACATGAAAACCCATTGAACACTAGTTCGATCTAACTTGTTGGTTGTAGATAGTGAAAGTGCATGAGCAAAGAATCCATTGTTACGAAAGCCAGCCGGTAGGCGAGGCTGAGTTGCTTTTCGCGAGCGAAGCGAGTTAAGGGGGTCTGGGGGGCAGGCCGTGCCGATTGGCACCCAAATTGCCGTCAGCCCTGGGTTTAAGGGTGGCAGTTGGGCACGTTGAGGACTCGGGAGGGAAAACAGGCTCAACTGTGTCGCTTTTTTTCTCCCCGCAGCACGTGAAACGTTGTGAAACATAGGGTCTTGGGAAAATTCGAGCTGGCGGCACAGGTTTTGCTACGTGAAGAAAACCTTACAAAAATCGATGTTTTTTGAGGGCTCGAACGCAAAAACCGGGAAAAAGAACCCGGTTTTTGTTGGAATGCAGGGAAAACATGGAAAAAACATGGAAATAACTCTGTCTTGGGCTGGTAGGCTGCCAAAAAACAATGGTATTTTCCTTGTTTTGTCTACTTCTGAAAGGTCGAACAAAAAGGCCTTCCCCGCCAATATTGGGTTATGGCGTGCGACAGAAGGAGGCCGACGGACCAGACCAACAACATCTGATGAAATCTTTCTATGGTAGCTATCTTGTGTGGGTTTGCAGCTAGGACACTCATTTGGGACGCTCTTGGTATGACACTCTTCTGGGACACTCTGGCAAAGCACTCTCGGCATGACTCGCCTGTGGGAAGGTCTTGTGGGACAGTCTTGTGGGAAACCTTGGTATGACACTCTTGTCGGACAGTCTTCTACGACATCTTGGTATTGTCTTTTTGTTGGACACGCTGGGTATGGTACCTATGAGACTCTTGTAGGACATTCTTGCCGCAGGATAACCTTACATGACGGTCTTGCCATGACACTCCTTGTTGGACGGCCTACTCTTGCAGGCAACAGCAGTCAAACATCATAAAACACCAGCTGTTCAAACCACCACACCTGCTCTCTTGTAGGACGCTCTTGTGGGACACTCTTGTGGAGACCCTTGCCAGACACTGCTGCTATGACATTCTTGTAGGACACTCTTGTGGGATGACCTTGTATAACGGTCGTGCCATAACACTACACTTCTTCTGGGACAACCTTGCTAGACACTCCTCTCTTCTCGGACACTCTTGTGGGACACTCTTGTGGGACACTCTTGTGAAGCACCCTTGCAAGACACTCGTACTATGACACTCTTGTGGGACGCTTTTGGTATGGCTTCCGACAGAATCCTGGCTTTCGTTCCTCCCTTCTCAGGTTACAGTATTCAATTTTACTGCGCCGGTCACTGTTGCTCTTGCTGCAGTTGTTGTCGCTGTGATTGTCGTCGTCATTGTCACTTTGGGTTTTGTCTTCTGCGGTTACTATGGTTGTTGTGGTTGTGGTGGCTGCAGCTGCGGCTGCGGCGGCGGCTGCTGCTGCTGCTGCGGCTGCTGCTGCGGCTGCTGGTGCTGTTGCTGTTGCTGTTGCTGTTGCTGTTGCTGTTGCTGTTGCTGTTGCTGTTGCTGTTGCTGTTGCTGTTGCTGTTGCTGTTGCTGTTGCTGTTGCTGTTGTTGTTGTTGTTGTTGTTGTTGCTGTTGCTGTTGCTGTTGCTGTTGCTGTTGCAGTTGCTGTTGCTGTTGCTGTTGCTGCTGCTGCTGCTGCTGCTGCTGGTGTTGTTGTTGTTGTTGTTGTTGTTGTTGTTGTTGTTGTTGTTGTCCTCCTCCTCCTCGTCCTCGTCCTCGTCGTCCGCGTCCTCATTGTCCTCGTCCTTATTGTCGGCCTCCTTGTCGTCATCGTAGTTGTCGTCCAAGAACCTCAAGGGTCCCAACCCTCCAACGTCCAGCGGTGCCTGGATGACGTGAGGCGGAGATTGAGCTGGAAGCTAAAGCCGAAGAGGACGCAGCGCAGTTCTATGCCTTCGACAAAGATGCCAGTGCAGATGACCGCTTTTTACAAGCCCATGCGTTGGCTGCCATTAAGAAGGCCGGTAGCACCAAATGGGCCCTGAAGTAGGAATGATCGACCTGATTGGTTTTTCTTGTTTGTGTTTCTGGCAGTAACTTTTGGAACCTCATTTTCCCGCTGTCAGGATCTAGCTCGGCAACCTGGTGGAGAAGAGTTGGCTGAGACCATGGACGAATTGGAGCGCTTAAACTCTGCGCTAACCCAAAAAGCCCAAGAAGCCAAGTTGGCTGGGAAGGAGCTCTGCTCAGATCAGGAGGCGATTCCAGTTGATTCAAGAAAGACCTCGTCCATGATTCTGAACAAGAGCAGAAACCCCTCCAAAGAAGGTAATCAAATTGTTATTCTGTGCCTTGGTATCCCAGACTCTGCGCAGGCCCGAGCTATCCAGCAAGCCTATGTAAATGTCCTACGAGCTGCGCTTGAGGTGTGGATCAGTGTCAAAGCCAGGGTTTCTTCAATGGCACTGGCAAAATGGCTAAATTTTGCTAAATCTTTTGTCATAGAATCTATTGTCATAGAATCTATTGTCATAGAATCTATTGTCATAGAATCTAAGTCTTACTGGTAATTGACAATAGAATCGGATGTCCAATTTGACTACCGAATTCTATTGTCGTTGAGATGCCAAGAAGTCGGCTGAGCCAGGAGCAGTCCACAGCATTGGGGCGAGGGTCACACTCACAAGATCCATTCCATGAATTTCATGAGGACATTGCATTTCATGAGAGATCTTCATATGTATTTTTGCCACCTCGGACTTGCATAAAATGTCTAATACTTTCTGGCTTGGACTGCTTTCTGAATGCCAAAGGTGATGAAGTTTGCTGATGAGACCGGGCTCTCATCTGTCTCTGAGCTTTGGGACAAGGCGAACACGATGATATGGCGGAAGAATCAAGCCATTTGGCCCACAAAAGGAATCAATTAATTTGGATGCTTCACGAGTCCCTTATACCCTGAGAAGCACCCAGGTCTGTTGCCGATTGTGAGCTGCGATCTCGAAGTCAAATCATGAAATTTACATTCTGGAATTTACATTTGTATTTTTCACCCAAACAACACACAAGCTGCTCAGGAAGGCCTGCACAGATCTTGGATTGGCTGGATCTTCTGTCCCTTCTCCCGTTGGAACTATGTGGAAGCTCGCAACGCTTTTGAACGCTTTGAGAAGTGGGGTGATTCGCCCTTGTTCAACACCGAAAAGATGCCTGGTGCCGACAAGTTGCTCCTCTTCAACATCCAGAAGTTTCGATCTTCGGGCCTTTTGATGAGCCAGCGCCTGCGGCGAAGATGTGCCTTGAGAGAGTTTACAAATGCCAACTGGTTTGAAAGGTGGTGGAACCCCAGTTATAGAATCCAGCTAGGAAATTCTTTGAGTGCCGCTGCGCTGGATCAGCTGTCTGAGAATGAAATCCAGCAGATCCTGGAGATCCAAGCCTTGCAGGACTGCGCGACTTGTGGCCGTATCGACGGCAATTGAAATTGGGCCAGGCAATTGCGTTTGAAGAGATTGTGCATACATGAACAATAATATCCTATCTGGGTTTGCAACATTGAATCTTTTATCAAAACTGAACAAAGCATGTAGCTGTTCCTTGTTTCCCAGTTTCCCTCAAGGCTTTTTCGATTCGAATGAAGCATCCCGAAGCCTCCAAAGAGGCCAAGCAAAGCTTGCAGGACCGAGCGAATACGGAATATCTGAGGCGTTGGTGACTTGGTTACCAGGTGGAGCTTCGGGTGTAGGGCGCACTGGTCTGGGTTTGGATTGGGATGAAGGGGATACGCGGGTTACCTCCTTTGGCTGGCTGCCCAGGCAGCAAACTCAGACAGAGTTGCAGTTCGTACTGATCGGATTGAGCATTCTGATTGCTATCATCGGCTTCTTCACCGGCGGTTTGGCTTTGGCTGTGTTGGCCCTTGTCGCAGCTCTGGCGCAATTGGTTTTGGCTGTGTTGACGAACAATGTGGAGGATCGTACCGACCTCACAAGGGAAGAAAAGCAACAACTCAGCAACATCTACTCCGTTGTGATGTCTGTTTTGGGGTTGCTCCACCTTGGCCTCTCATCTGTTTGCAGCCAAGTGGCTCAGAAAGTGGCGGCCTCAGAAAATATGCCAAGCAGAACCCGCATTTGCTGGATTCAAGGTCTCAAAAAGTGAAGTGAACATACTTCCGTACGCGGACTCTTCACAAGAATCAAATGATCAAGAAAAATCGATGTGCCACGGAGCGGGGCAAACAGCTCTGCAAACCTTGCGCAGACTTGGGCCCGTTGCCAGGTTGCAGAGTGGCTTACCAAGCTTGTGAATTACATGCGGATGCTGCAAGCAGCCGTGGCTACTCCCTTCCTAATGCAGACAGTCTCGCGACTGACTAGTTCAGATCAACTTCTGCAGCAAGGTGCGGCGAGGTCGTCTTAGAATTCCAATGATCTAACATGCAGGGCTCATTACACTATACTGTTTTTTCAGTTTTGAAACAATTTTCGGAGAATGATTTTTCGGAACATATATGTTTTGCATTGAAATTGCTGAATTTAATCACACGTGAACCAGGCTCCGAGACTTCCGATTCTGTTGAATTTGAAGTTGCTCTGCGATGTTTAGATTCAAGCAGCCACAAAGAATGTTCACAGGTGATGGAACGCTGTGGGGCAGCTTGGCTGCTGTTTGTCAGTTGGTCATGGACTTGATCGGTCTTGGAAACGCTCTTCGACCACGTGCTGTCCCGGTAGAAGAGGAAGGCCCCACACGACGGCCTGGCAGGCGGCCTGAGGACAGATGCAAGGGGCAAACTTGGGCGTAGCGTTGGGTGAAAGCTCGTTTTCATACCAGTTTTTGATTGGCCTTTGATGGTTTCCTAGCTGTCCTTTCTATCATTTTGACTACAAGAGGTAGCCTTGACTACCCGAGTTCTCCAAGCTTTAGCTTTAGTATATACTGGTATTGGCGGCTGGTGTTTTACAAGGATTTTTGCGTTTAAGAAAGGTTTGTAAAGTTGGGGGGGACCCCCTCCTCCGCAGGTTCATTCCCACCCGTCTCTATCTATCTATCTCTTTCATCTACGGACCTATCTATCTATCCATCTATGTCTCGATCTATCTCTCCATCTCTCCTTCTATCTACCTATCTACCTATCTACCTATCTACCTAGATACCTATCTACTGTGTTGTGCTCCTGTTGTAGTGCTCTCCTGTCCTTGTGCCAGGGTCAAGGCACTGCCTCTCCTTGCTTCTTGTTGGGTGGCTGTTGTTGCGCAGTGGATTTTTGTGTGCTCGGTATTGGAGCTCCCCTGGTATGGTCGTTACCAGGATCCTTGCTCCGCTACCATGTAAAGTTTCACTGCTCTGTGAATTGTCTTGATTCCCAATTGTCCCTGTGCGCGCTTGTCAGCTGTATTGTTTTATCTTGATCACTGAACGGCTCAAGGCCTTGTAGGCCCACGGTTATGCAATTGTATGCAAGGGATTGTCTGTACAACTGGCCATGTATGTATTGTGAATATTAACATATCTATCTATCTATCTATCCATCCATCCATCCATCCATCCATCTATCTATCTATCTATCTATCTACCTATCTACCTATCTATCTATCTACCTATCTATCTATCTATCTATCTATCTATCTATCTATCTATCTATCTATCTATCTACATACGTGCAGAGCGCGATTACTGAGCAACAATCGCTGACCAAGAAAATGCTTGTCTATACTCTACCTCCAAGACCCGTACTGTACCCCTTTCCATTCGTTCTCCTCCGCTTGGTCTCCTTTCGTTCATTTTGCCAACTTCAACAGTTGAGGATGGAGGGCAGGATGACGCTGAGAGAAACAACGATGCAGTGGAGCACGACACTGAGAGCAGTGGCTGGACGCTGGCTGGTGCTTTGACAGCATTGGGAACGATGCTGCGCAGCCTGGTCCGTGAAAGGACGCGCACCAATGAGGCGGGACCGTGGTTGATCAGGAGCTAGGAGGTCATGGAGGTCGAGTGAATGTCCTTTCTGTTCTGGCTTTTCTATTTGGGAACCATGAGCCACTGAAGTGGACATTCATCCTCTCTGGTAGTGCCCAAATTGGCCCTGTTTGGATCTGTTTGGTCCACTCCTGTAGGCATCAAAGACAGAGCGGGAACCGAAAAAGGAAGAACTCAACTCCGCTGAAAGAAATCAAGAGGCACGGGCCCCAGATTTAGGGAGTCAGCAGTTCTAGTGAATGGACATTTTGAGCTTCCAATAAATCATCATCTTCCGTGTTGAGAGAGCTGTTTCTTGTTGGGTGTGGCCTCCCTTTGGTGTTTCTTTTAGGATTTGCTGGTGAACACCCGACCGGATCTGATCGGGTACCTGCCATGTGTTCTTAAAGCTTTACATCGGTGTGAGCCCCCGCTTCCGGGAAAGGTTTGTACTTCTATACTACACATTACTAGACTACTTTAAGATGCTGGACCTAGTGGGTATCATTTTTGTATTACCGCGTCACGGCCCGACCTGTGGCTTGTTCATATTTGTTCTATGCTCCCAGAACCCAGGTGAGACGCCGCGACCTGAAAGCTGATGGTCAGATTCATGCCTCTGTTATTGAGGCATGTTGGGTGAAGCGGTTTCAAGCTGTGTGTGAGCGGTGGATGTTTGAGCTGGTCACAAGTCAAAGGCTTCGTTTTGTATGGTTCCCCAAACAGTGTCAGTGCCCTCAAGGGGTTCTTACGGTAGTAGAAAAGGACCCTGTCTAGTTCAAGGTGATCTCCCCAGGTCAAAAGCGTTCCTCCATCTTCCGTTTTCGAAGGAAGTCTCGCTCGAAACTGGTGGCGTGAGAGTTCTCTTTCGGAGCTGCGTTCTCGCCTGCGTGCCGTGTTCATTATTGGATCAAAGTGCATTTTGCGTGGCAGGCACAAGCGAAGGCTCACATTGGTCCTTCTTGGGCTGTAGGAATCCGTGGCTCGTGCGAAGGAATCTAAACTTTTTACAAAACGTGCAGCTGTCGTCTTTTTTGGGACGTTGCAAGGTTGGCAGGGACGCAGAAAATCGCGTCGAAAGCAATGACTTTTTTGAGGCAGGCGCAGCGTTTCGTGATCTTGAGCGTTCTTTTGAAGATGTCGAAATGGTTGTTTTGCGAAACTGTCGTGGCTTTTGAATCCGCTATGTTGCGATGATTTCGCGGGATAGGTGCAGGAGTTTACACGCCTCCGGATCATATTTTTGTGGCAAGCGCAGTATTAAAAAATATCAACACTTGAAATCGCAAAACGAACTGGCAACCCTCTGCGGACTTTGTGCGGGTCGGATCGCTCTTGCCTGCGCGCGGTGCAAATTTTCATTTCGCTCGTGCAACCGTCTTCGGACTTTGTGCGGGTCAGATCGCTCTCGCCTGCGTGCCGTGCTTGTTTTTGTTTTCAGAGAGATCTTGCAAAGGGATCTTCTTTACAGAGACCCCGCAGAGAGGTCACTTCCAGAGATCTTGCTGAAAGATCTCGTATAGAGACCTTGTGCAAAGATATCTCCTACAGTGATCTGGCCAAGAGACCTCCCGTAGAGAATTTCTACAAGGATCTTGTAAAAAGATCTCCTAAAATGCTTTTGCCAAGAGAGATGATATAGAGACGGATCTGTATAGAGACCTCTTGAACAGATCTTGCCAAGAGGCCTTCTAAAATCTGTTCAGGAGGTCTCCTACAGCAATCTTGCCAGGAGACCTCATATAGAGAGTTTCTACAGGGATCTTGTATAAAGATCTCCTAAAATGCTCTTGCCAAGAGATCTCCTATAAAGATCTCCTACAGGAATCTTGTAAAGAGTTCTCCTGCAGCAATCTTGCCAAGATACTTCCCATAGAGAGTTTCTACACGGATCTTGTATAAAAATCTCCTAAAATGCTTTTGCCAGGAGATATGATGTGAAGACCTTGCCCACAAAATCTGTATAAAGACCTCCTGAACAGATTTTGCCAGGAGGCCTCCTATACAGATCTTCTGCTGGAATCCTGTAAAGAATTCTCCTACTGCGATCTTGCCAAGAGACCTCCCAAAGAGAGCTTGTAGGGGGATCCTGTATAAAGACCACCATGAGAATACAGCTTTGCTTCGGTGCAATTTGTTTGCTTGTAAGAAGTCTGCCCACACTGTTTGGGGTCTCTTGCCGGGACAATACTTTTTTCAGATGTATCTGTATATGTTCAAGCCCCAGCGTAAGCCTCGCAGGAAAAAATCGAGCTGCAAGTTCAGAATGACAATGACCAGGGTGCCACCATGTACATGGAGGAGCATGGTCAGAAGGTCTTGCAGACTGAGAACGGGCAGTTTCAATACGCCGGAAAGAAGATTGACCCGAACCTGCAGCGACAGATCTTGCAAAACAAGGGCTTTAAGGACACAATCCAGTTGGATGAATGGGGAAGTTCACATTTGCTAGAACTCTCAATGACTGGATCTCCACAATTATATAGCAGATACTGAAGGATTGCGCGGATTAATTAAGGGCAGTACAGTATATCTCTATGAGATTTGATGAAAGTCGTATAGATTTGTATCAGAACATGTTAGAACTGTTCCAGGAGGACGAAGACTTCCATGTCTCCAATGATGGGATCGCTCGCCTCATGGGTCAGAGCGAAGCAGTGGACAAACACGGCGACACCGCAGACACTGCCGACACTGCCAACAGTGCATCTTGGAACAACTTTGTTTCGTTGCTCTTGGCCTTGGAGAAGGTGCCAGAGTCGGATCGCTCGAAGTTCACCAGGCAGGGCCATGCAGGGCCCACGTCGCAAAGCTTTCAACTATCGAAGTTGACCAGTTCCCCCAGGTCTGTCATGGAAGATTGTCTCCAGCTCAAACTTAGCAGACTTAGCTTGACTTTTGGAATGTTAGACAGTCCCCCAAGTGGCGAGGCTAGTCATGGAGCAAGCCTTCAGCCGCGAGAAGACCCCCACTTTACAGGAAGTTGTTTCCAAGCGGATCTCTTCGGACTCGGTAAAGGCTGATGATGCCGGCATGAAAGTGCAGCGCTCTGATGAGCTGGAGCTTGCTGGTGATGGTTCGTCTTTGCGATTGAGGATGACTGAAGATGAAGTCCCGTCTGAAACAGGACAGGGTGAGTAGGTGTTTTGGATGGATTGATTCCAAGGCTGACGAAAGAAACATAATCAATTCTCCGCATGCGCCTAGTTCGAGGGTTTCAGAGACTGCCACAGATTTTTTTCTTGACGGAGAATTGATATTATGTTTCTGAGGAAACAAAGAGTTTGCCTTTTCTGTGTCCTAATCTAGGGCAGTCCCCATTCGGTTTGCCCTTTCTTGACTCAAAACTGGGGCCTGTGAAGGGACCCATCAAAATCATTGGAATCATTGGCAAAGCAATTGTCAAAAACTGTCAAAAGTGAGATGGAGTGCAGAACCACGCTAAAGACACGATGGCGCAAATTCTGGGACCCTTGACATCCTTGATGACAGGTGTCTGCGCCATCCTTGGAATCCATTCTGCGGATCCATTGGGCAAATTGTTTGTAGTCAGTCGCCCAGATTTGTCCCATTCTGTTTCCAGGTTCAACCTCCATTCAAGTCGACAATGCCAACCTCAAAGTTTCTTCTCAGGGGATTGAGCCCAGTGGCACTTTGCCCAAAGAGAATGCCAAGCTGCTTTTCAACATGCTGAACCAGGATGCCGAGAACTTCTGCTTAGATGCCGAGGTTCGGAGCCGGTTCGGAGCGCATATAAGGGCATGTGTGAGTGGAAATCCAACAGGTGGTGCGCTCAGAACTGTTTCTATCCATTGGGACAAGACGAGGCTACCGGTATGTGAAACATCACTCAGGGACTCTAAGATCAGGTCTATGGCCGCTGTAATTTTGGATCCTGATTAGTAGGGCCCCCCCCTAACAATGCTATGGCTCTGAATAGAGGAAAGCCAGTTTTTTTCCTTGGCACCACTTTTCCTTTTGTTTCCTTTTACTTTTGAACCCTGGACTTTGAATACTTTTCCTTTCTTGTTCCTCGCTCATCCTACAGCCTGATGGTAGATGAAGGTAAAGGAAAGCTAAAGGAAAGCTAAAGCAAAGCTGAAGGAAAGGTAGAAGGAAAGGTAGAAGGATGAATAAGAAAGCTAAAGGAAAGCTAGAAGGAAAGGTAGAAGGATGAATAAGAAAACTAAAGGAAAGCTAGAAGGAAAGCTAAAGGAAAGCAAACCCACCTGCCAAGGCCAAAAGTTTTTGTCATAATAGAGAACCCAGGCAACAAACCTATTAATCAGGATCTCACCTCAACCTTCGGTACCCTCTTGGAAAATTGTTAGGGTTAATGTTTTTAAATAGATTTTAATAAAGGATTTGATGCTTTGGGATGGCTGTGGTTTTTGAAAAACCTAAAGGAACGCCAACAGGATGAATAATCTCAGGAATCTCTCTCCCTGCAATAATTTTGATGATGCTTAATTATGTTTTTAACTTGTTTTTTTAAAATATGTTTTTCCTACTTGACCCCCTCCAAAAAAAAATCCACAATTCAGAACCCTCCAACAATGCCATGGTTCTGAATATTTTTTCAAAAACTTTCCACTATAGAGAACCCTCCTACTAATCAGGGTACAACATTAATCCATGCCTTTTCGGGAAAGTCGCCCCTTAACCAAGACATTTAAGACCAACGATAGAATTCAATCAATTCGAACGGCGCTAGAGGCGCCATTGTGTCGAGACACGAGACGATGCCTGGGCAAACTTGAGTTACTATGAGTTACTATAGTCATCTTAAAAATGTGATTTGCTTATAGTCTTGACATCCTGACAGACTACGAACACAGGTTGATTCCAAATGCGTTGCGATGGGTTGAACATTTCAAGTTGAGGGCTTGGGTGGTGGGCCCAGCTCGGTTCACATCGTCCTAGCATTTTCCACCAGTGTTTCGCAATGAGACCTTTGCACAGAATCTTTGTCAAGGAAAGGAAACGGCCCTGTCTTAGAGTAATTTGCATAAGCAAAACTTGCTATTGTTGTGATTACGTAAGTAATCATTGCTTCGCTTCCTTGCCACATGCACAAGGCACAAGGGTAAATTGAAGCGACGCCAAGGAAGAGCAAACAGCAGGGGCATACAGTGGCATCAAAGAAAGGGGCCATGCGCTTACGCGCTGTTGGCGACGCCCCTCAATATGTCGATCTATCAAGTTTTTCAGAATGGCGTTTGTGAGTAAATTGTATGCTTTTTGCGAAGCATCACGAACGCTCTTTATTGCAGGGTCGGAAATTGCGCGACAGCCGCGATGTTTCGTTTTGGCCGTGGTTCTGTAACACGCATTGGGAAGTTTTGTGAGAAGTTTCGCTGTCACAGCTCAAAAAGGGACCACTTTCCTCGAGTCCTTCTCACAGCGCTGTGGAAAGGGTACAGTACCATCAGATGCTTTTTTGTGGCTGTGCCTTTGTCTATATAGTGCAAAGCTGTCATGCAGTCCTTTGCAAGCCCCTTGCATGTTCCACAGGCATGTCCCTGCAGTCCCTAGGAAACGTTTTACCCTGTATGGGGGCGCGAGGCATGTCCTGTGTCGCGCAAGGGTGGTCTTGCAAACCTCTCCCAAAAGTGCTTTGCACAACAGTTGTCTCCCTTGTGTCCAGACCTCTCCCCAGCGTAACTCACAAGAATCATCCCGAAGAGTGTCCGTCCAAGCTCTCTACCCAGACTTTCCTCCACGTATGTCGCCTCCACTATGTTGAAATACTTTTCTTTCAGGGCCGATTTTTCAAATTGATAAATTGGAAACTTACCCAACAGCAGAGCCTCTCAACTTCTCCACCCCCGATGCAGGCAGTGGAAGAGATGGTCAACAGCCTTCCCGACGAAGTGAACTTGGAGCAAATGGCAGAGGCATTGCACAGTGCAGAAGCCAAAGCGCAGCCTTCTCCGGAACGGCAAGCTGCAGAACGACAGGCGACACAGCATAATCGGAGCAGCAACAGAGTTTCCAGCGGTGTGGGAGCAGTGGTGGATGTGATGACATGACTTTAATTTTTTCAGCTCCAGTGCCAAGGGTTACAACTCGTACTTTTTCATTATTGAATTGCCTGCTTTAATGAGTACTTTGCGCAGTTGGGCTTGAACGAATGCATTATGACGGAAGATTTAAATGTATCTTGTGTGCACAAGCCTCTTGATTGTATCTAAGATTAGAAGCATAAGTTAGTTTACACACCTTACACATATATATTTGGTGGCTGTTTGAGTAGCTCCTTCCAAGAAAGCCACCGGCCGGCAGGATGAGAATCCTGAACGCGCACAAGTTTCAAAGCGTGATGTTGTGGAAAGCTTTGTGGTGACTTGTTGCCCTGGGGACAGTGGGGATAGGTCCACAATTTTGGCTGTGTCTGGCGGTTTGATTTCGAAGAGAGAGCTTCCGTAGCAGCTTCCTTTTGCTTTTGACAGGGCACTCACTCTCTCTCTCTCTCTCGCCTTTTTCTTCGTAGCTGGAGAGTAGTTCTTTTGCGAAAAAGTGTGTCTGAGTGTGAGTCCCCTGTGGCAGTCCCCTTGTCTTGGCCATACGGTGTTGTCCAGAAATACGGTCATAAAATCAAAGCCCCTGACACTCTTCTGGTTGAGAATCGAGAATGTCAGAAAGATAGCCACATTGGGGGATGTTGACCAACCAATTTTGGCTATGATTAGCATGTAGTAAATTGATTATACATCAATTCCGAAAGCCAGCTGGCAGGCAAGATAGATAGACAGATAGATAGATAGATAGACAGATCGATAGACAGATAGATAGACATTTAAATAGATAGATCGAGAGAGAGAGAGAGAGAGAGATATAGATAGATAGATAGATAGATAGATAGATAGATAGATAGATAGATAGATAGATAGATAGATAGATAGATAGATAGATAGGTAGATAGGTAGATAGGTAGATAGGTAGATAGATAGATAGATAGATAGGTAGATAGATAGATAAGTAAGATAGATAGATAAGTAAGATAGATAGATAGATAGATAGATTAGATAGACTAGATAGATAGTTAGATAGATAGATAGAAAGATAGATAGATTGATAGATAGATTATATAGATTAGATAGATTAGATAGATTAGATAGATTAGATAGATTAGATAGATTAGATAGAGTAGATAGATTAGATAGATTAGATAGATTAGATAGATTAGATAGATTAGATTAGATAATATTAGATTAGATTAGATAAGATTAGATTAGATTAGATTAGATAGAGTAGATAGACTAGATAGATTAGATAGATTAGATAGATTAGATAGATTAGATAGAGTAGATAGATTAGATAGATTAGATTAGATTAGATTAGATTAGATTAGATTAGATTAAATTAGATTAGATTAGATTAGATTAGATAGATAGATAGATAGATCGACAGACAGATAGCTAGGCAGGTAGATGGACGGATAGACAGAGCGATTGATTTATTGATAAACAGAGCAAGGAATAGATGCAAGCCAAGACTATAGAGGGGGTGCAGCATTGCAGGCAGAGTGCTCAGTGTAGGCAGTAGGATTGCGAACTGTTTGTAGTACGACAATTTTCATTTTCTTTCCGGACCAGTATGAGGAAGCTGCCTGCAGGGATACCATTAGATTTTAGATGTATAGAGATACAGAGATTGTTAACTTTCGCAATTCCCTGCTGCTAAGGTATTAGGGTTGTATATAAGCCATGCGGCTATGTCAGAAGGGATTGTGGGGAAGGAAATGGACACTACTCTGATTTGAAAGAATTGAAATAAAACCGGGACCACATGCATGAGCATGTGCTTCGAAATCAGCATGGTGGCCCNNNNAAAGATTTTGAACCGCTGTGATTCACATGTGGACAAATTGAGCAAAGAATGTATATATATATAATATATCAATACATTTTGGCAACTGAACTGTGTAAGCCATATGCTACTGCAGCTGCCTTTCAAATGGCTGATGAATTGGAAACAAGGTTTAGGACATTTGCAAACCAACAGTTTTAGGTCGAAATCCAGTTTGACAGGGTTTTGAGCAAATTGTATTGA
>BGPT01000257.1:268658-301158 GCA_003297045.1 Symbiodinium sp. clade C Y103 | reverse complement strand
TGTTGACCATCTCTTCCACTGCCTGCATCGGGGGTGGAGAAGTTGAGAGGCTCTGCTGTTGGGTAAGTTTCCAATTTATCAATTTGAAAAATCGGCCCTGAAAGAAAAGTATTTCAACATAGTGGAGGCGACATACGTGGAGGAAAGTCTGGGTAGAGAGCTTGGACGGACACTCTTCGGGATGATTCTTGTGAGTTACGCTGGGGAGAGGTCTGGACACAAGGGAGACAACTGTTGTGCAAAGCACTTTTGGGAGAGGTTTGCAAGACCACCCTTGCGCGACACAGGACATGCCTCGCGCCCCCATACAGGGTAAAACGTTTCCTAGGGACTGCAGGGACATGCCTGTGGAACATGCAAGGGGCTTGCAAAGGACTGCATGACAGCTTTGCACTATATAGACAAAGGCACAGCCACAAAAAAGCATCTGATGGTACTGTACCCTTTCCACAGCGCTGTGAGAAGGACTCGAGGAAAGTGGTCCCTTTTTGAGCTGTGACAGCGAAACTTCTCACAAAACTTCCCAATGCGTGTTACAGAACCACGGCCAAAACGAAACATCGCGGCTGTCGCGCAATTTCCGACCCTGCAATAAAGAGCGTTCGTGATGCTTCGCAAAAAGCATACAATTTACTCACAAACGCCATTCTGAAAAACTTGATAGATCGACATATTGAGGGGCGTCGCCAACAGCGCGTAAGCGCATGGCCCCTTTCTTTGATGCCACTGTATGCCCCTGCTGTTTGCTCTTCCTTGGCGTCGCTTCAATTTACCCTTGTGCCTTGTGCATGTGGCAAGGAAGCGAAGCAATGATTACTTACGTAATCACAACAATAGCAAGTTTTGCTTATGCAAATTACTCTAAGACAGGGCCGTTTCCTTTCCTTGACAAAGATTCTGTGCAAAGGTCTCATTGCGAAACACTGGTGGAAAATGCTAGGACGATGTGAACCGAGCTGGGCCCACCACCCAAGCCCTCAACTTGAAATGTTCAACCCATCGCAACGCATTTGGAATCAACCTGTGTTCGTAGTCTGTCAGGATGTCAAGACTATAAGCAAATCACATTTTTAAGATGACTATAGTAACTCATAGTAACTCAAGTTTGCCCAGGCATCGTCTCGTGTCTCGACACAATGGCGCCTCTAGCGCCGTTCGAATTGATTGAATTCTATCGTTGGTCTTAAATGTCTTGGTTAAGGGGCGACTTTCCCGAAAAGGCATGGATTAATGTTGTACCCTGATTAGTAGGAGGGTTCTCTATAGTGGAAAGTTTTTGAAAAAATATTCAGAACCATGGCATTGTTGGAGGGTTCTGAATTGTGGATTTTTTTTTGGAGGGGGTCAAGTAGGAAAAACATATTTTAAAAAAACAAGTTAAAAACATAATTAAGCATCATCAAAATTATTGCAGGGAGAGAGATTCCTGAGATTATTCATCCTGTTGGCGTTCCTTTAGGTTTTTCAAAAACCACAGCCATCCCAAAGCATCAAATCCTTTATTAAAATCTATTTAAAAACATTAACCCTAACAATTTTCCAAGAGGGTACCGAAGGTTGAGGTGAGATCCTGATTAATAGGTTTGTTGCCTGGGTTCTCTATTATGACAAAAACTTTTGGCCTTGGCAGGTGGGTTTGCTTTCCTTTAGCTTTCCTTCTAGCTTTCCTTTAGTTTTCTTATTCATCCTTCTACCTTTCCTTCTAGCTTTCCTTTAGCTTTCTTATTCATCCTTCTACCTTTCCTTCTACCTTTCCTTCAGCTTTGCTTTAGCTTTCCTTTAGCTTTCCTTTACCTTCATCTACCATCAGGCTGTAGGATGAGCGAGGAACAAGAAAGGAAAAGTATTCAAAGTCCAGGGTTCAAAAGTAAAAGGAAACAAAAGGAAAAGTGGTGCCAAGGAAAAAAACTGGCTTTCCTCTATTCAGAGCCATAGCATTGTTAGGGGGGGGCCCTACTAATCAGGATCCAAAATTACAGCGGCCATAGACCTGATCTTAGAGTCCCTGAGTGATGTTTCACATACCGGTAGCCTCGTCTTGTCCCAATGGATAGAAACAGTTCTGAGCGCACCACCTGTTGGATTTCCACTCACACATGCCCTTATATGCGCTCCGAACCGGCTCCGAACCTCGGCATCTAAGCAGAAGTTCTCGGCATCCTGGTTCAGCATGTTGAAAAGCAGCTTGGCATTCTCTTTGGGCAAAGTGCCACTGGGCTCAATCCCCTGAGAAGAAACTTTGAGGTTGGCATTGTCGACTTGAATGGAGGTTGAACCTGGAAACAGAATGGGACAAATCTGGGCGACTGACTACAAACAATTTGCCCAATGGATCCGCAGAATGGATTCCAAGGATGGCGCAGACACCTGTCATCAAGGATGTCAAGGGTCCCAGAATTTGCGCCATCGTGTCTTTAGCGTGGTTCTGCACTCCATCTCACTTTTGACAGTTTTTGACAATTGCTTTGCCAATGATTCCAATGATTTTGATGGGTCCCTTCACAGGCCCCAGTTTTGAGTCAAGAAAGGGCAAACCGAATGGGGACTGCCCTAGATTAGGACACAGAAAAGGCAAACTCTTTGTTTCCTCAGAAACATAATATCAATTCTCCGTCAAGAAAAAAATCTGTGGCAGTCTCTGAAACCCTCGAACTAGGCGCATGCGGAGAATTGATTATGTTTCTTTCGTCAGCCTTGGAATCAATCCATCCAAAACACCTACTCACCCTGTCCTGTTTCAGACGGGACTTCATCTTCAGTCATCCTCAATCGCAAAGACGAACCATCACCAGCAAGCTCCAGCTCATCAGAGCGCTGCACTTTCATGCCGGCATCATCAGCCTTTACCGAGTCCGAAGAGATCCGCTTGGAAACAACTTCCTGTAAAGTGGGGGTCTTCTCGCGGCTGAAGGCTTGCTCCATGACTAGCCTCGCCACTTGGGGGACTGTCTAACATTCCAAAAGTCAAGCTAAGTCTGCTAAGTTTGAGCTGGAGACAATCTTCCATGACAGACCTGGGGGAACTGGTCAACTTCGATAGTTGAAAGCTTTGCGACGTGGGCCCTGCATGGCCCTGCCTGGTGAACTTCGAGCGATCCGACTCTGGCACCTTCTCCAAGGCCAAGAGCAACGAAACAAAGTTGTTCCAAGATGCACTGTTGGCAGTGTCGGCAGTGTCTGCGGTGTCGCCGTGTTTGTCCACTGCTTCGCTCTGACCCATGAGGCGAGCGATCCCATCATTGGAGACATGGAAGTCTTCGTCCTCCTGGAACAGTTCTAACATGTTCTGATACAAATCTATACGACTTTCATCAAATCTCATAGAGATATACTGTACTGCCCTTAATTAATCCGCGCAATCCTTCAGTATCTGCTATATAATTGTGGAGATCCAGTCATTGAGAGTTCTAGCAAATGTGAACTTCCCCATTCATCCAACTGGATTGTGTCCTTAAAGCCCTTGTTTTGCAAGATCTGTCGCTGCAGGTTCGGGTCAATCTTCTTTCCGGCGTATTGAAACTGCCCGTTCTCAGTCTGCAAGACCTTCTGACCATGCTCCTCCATGTACATGGTGGCACCCTGGTCATTGTCATTCTGAACTTGCAGCTCGATTTTTTCCTGCGAGGCTTACGCTGGGGCTTGAACATATACAGATACATCTGAAAAAAGTATTGTCCCGGCAAGAGACCCCAAACAGTGTGGGCAGACTTCTTACAAGCAAACAAATTGCACCGAAGCAAAGCTGTATTCTCATGGTGGTCTTTATACAGGATCCCCCTACAAGCTCTCTTTGGGAGGTCTCTTGGCAAGATCGCAGTAGGAGAATTCTTTACAGGATTCCAGCAGAAGATCTGTATAGGAGGCCTCCTGGCAAAATCTGTTCAGGAGGTCTTTATACAGATTTTGTGGGCAAGGTCTTCACATCATATCTCCTGGCAAAAGCATTTTAGGAGATTTTTATACAAGATCCGTGTAGAAACTCTCTATGGGAAGTATCTTGGCAAGATTGCTGCAGGAGAACTCTTTACAAGATTCCTGTAGGAGATCTTTATAGGAGATCTCTTGGCAAGAGCATTTTAGGAGATCTTTATACAAGATCCCTGTAGAAACTCTCTATATGAGGTCTCCTGGCAAGATTGCTGTAGGAGACCTCCTGAACAGATTTTAGAAGGCCTCTTGGCAAGATCTGTTCAAGAGGTCTCTATACAGATCCGTCTCTATATCATCTCTCTTGGCAAAAGCATTTTAGGAGATCTTTTTACAAGATCCTTGTAGAAATTCTCTACGGGAGGTCTCTTGGCCAGATCACTGTAGGAGATATCTTTGCACAAGGTCTCTATACGAGATCTTTCAGCAAGATCTCTGGAAGTGACCTCTCTGCGGGGTCTCTGTAAAGAAGATCCCTTTGCAAGATCTCTCTGAAAACAAAAACAAGCACGGCACGCAGGCGAGAGCGATCTGACCCGCACAAAGTCCGAAGACGGTTGCACGAGCGAAATGAAAATTTGCACCGCGCGCAGGCAAGAGCGATCCGACCCGCACAAAGTCCGCAGAGGGTTGCCAGTTCGTTTTGCGATTTCAAGTGTTGATATTTTTTAATACTGCGCTTGCCACAAAAATATGATCCGGAGGCGTGTAAACTCCTGCACCTATCCCGCGAAATCATCGCAACATAGCGGATTCAAAAGCCACGACAGTTTCGCAAAACAACCATTTCGACATCTTCAAAAGAACGCTCAAGATCACGAAACGCTGCGCCTGCCTCAAAAAAGTCATTGCTTTCGACGCGATTTTCTGCGTCCCTGCCAACCTTGCAACGTCCCAAAAAAGACGACAGCTGCACGTTTTGTAAAAAGTTTAGATTCCTTCGCACGAGCCACGGATTCCTACAGCCCAAGAAGGACCAATGTGAGCCTTCGCTTGTGCCTGCCACGCAAAATGCACTTTGATCCAATA
Organism: Symbiodinium sp. clade C Y103; assembly: GCA_003297045.1. Taxonomy (NCBI): domain Eukaryota; class Dinophyceae; order Suessiales; family Symbiodiniaceae; genus Cladocopium; species Cladocopium sp. clade C. Next base: position 296,202 of record BGPT01000257.1, on the reverse strand, counting down.
ATGAACACGGCACGCAGGCGAGAACGCAGCTCCGAAAGAGAACTCTCACGCCACCAGTTTCGAGCGAGACTTCCTTCGAAAACGGAAGATGGAGGAACGCTTTTGACCTGGGGAGATCACCTTGAACTAGACAGGGTCCTTTTCTACTACCGTAAGAACCCCTTGAGGGCACTGACACTGTTTGGGGAACCATACAAAACGAAGCCTTTGACTTGTGACCAGCTCAAACATCCACCGCTCACACACAGCTTGAAACCGCTTCACCCAACATGCCTCAATAACAGAGGCATGAATCTGACCATCAGCTTTCAGGTCGCGGCGTCTCACCTGGGTTCTGGGAGCATAGAACAAATATGAACAAGCCACAGGTCGGGCCGTGACGCGGTAATACAAAAATGATACCCACTAGGTCCAGCATCTTAAAGTAGTCTAGTAATGTGTAGTATAGAAGTACAAACCTTTCCCGGAAGCGGGGGCTCACACCGATGTAAAGCTTTAAGAACACATGGCAGGTACCCGATCAGATCCGGTCGGGTGTTCACCAGCAAATCCTAAAAGAAACACCAAAGGGAGGCCACACCCAACAAGAAACAGCTCTCTCAACACGGAAGATGATGATTTATTGGAAGCTCAAAATGTCCATTCACTAGAACTGCTGACTCCCTAAATCTGGGGCCCGTGCCTCTTGATTTCTTTCAGCGGAGTTGAGTTCTTCCTTTTTCGGTTCCCGCTCTGTCTTTGATGCCTACAGGAGTGGACCAAACAGATCCAAACAGGGCCAATTTGGGCACTACCAGAGAGGATGAATGTCCACTTCAGTGGCTCATGGTTCCCAAATAGAAAAGCCAGAACAGAAAGGACATTCACTCGACCTCCATGACCTCCTAGCTCCTGATCAACCACGGTCCCGCCTCATTGGTGCGCGTCCTTTCACGGACCAGGCTGCGCAGCATCGTTCCCAATGCTGTCAAAGCACCAGCCAGCGTCCAGCCACTGCTCTCAGTGTCGTGCTCCACTGCATCGTTGTTTCTCTCAGCGTCATCCTGCCCTCCATCCTCAACTGTTGAAGTTGGCAAAATGAACGAAAGGAGACCAAGCGGAGGAGAACGAATGGAAAGGGGTACAGTACGGGTCTTGGAGGTAGAGTATAGACAAGCATTTTCTTGGTCAGCGATTGTTGCTCAGTAATCGCGCTCTGCACGTATGTAGATAGATAGATAGATAGATAGATAGATAGATAGATAGATAGATAGATAGATAGGTAGATAGATAGATAGGTAGATAGGTAGATAGATAGATAGATAGATAGATGGATGGATGGATGGATGGATGGATAGATAGATAGATAGATATGTTAATATTCACAATACATACATGGCCAGTTGTACAGACAATCCCTTGCATACAATTGCATAACCGTGGGCCTACAAGGCCTTGAGCCGTTCAGTGATCAAGATAAAACAATACAGCTGACAAGCGCGCACAGGGACAATTGGGAATCAAGACAATTCACAGAGCAGTGAAACTTTACATGGTAGCGGAGCAAGGATCCTGGTAACGACCATACCAGGGGAGCTCCAATACCGAGCACACAAAAATCCACTGCGCAACAACAGCCACCCAACAAGAAGCAAGGAGAGGCAGTGCCTTGACCCTGGCACAAGGACAGGAGAGCACTACAACAGGAGCACAACACAGTAGATAGGTATCTAGGTAGATAGGTAGATAGGTAGATAGGTAGATAGAAGGAGAGATGGAGAGATAGATCGAGACATAGATGGATAGATAGATAGGTCCGTAGATGAAAGAGATAGATAGATAGAGACGGGTGGGAATGAACCTGCGGAGGAGGGGGTCCCCCCCAACTTTACAAACCTTTCTTAAACGCAAAAATCCTTGTAAAACACCAGCCGCCAATACCAGTATATACTAAAGCTAAAGCTTGGAGAACTCGGGTAGTCAAGGCTACCTCTTGTAGTCAAAATGATAGAAAGGACAGCTAGGAAACCATCAAAGGCCAATCAAAAACTGGTATGAAAACGAGCTTTCACCCAACGCTACGCCCAAGTTTGCCCCTTGCATCTGTCCTCAGGCCGCCTGCCAGGCCGTCGTGTGGGGCCTTCCTCTTCTACCGGGACAGCACGTGGTCGAAGAGCGTTTCCAAGACCGATCAAGTCCATGACCAACTGACAAACAGCAGCCAAGCTGCCCCACAGCGTTCCATCACCTGTGAACATTCTTTGTGGCTGCTTGAATCTAAACATCGCAGAGCAACTTCAAATTCAACAGAATCGGAAGTCTCGGAGCCTGGTTCACGTGTGATTAAATTCAGCAATTTCAATGCAAAACATATATGTTCCGAAAAATCATTCTCCGAAAATTGTTTCAAAACTGAAAAAACAGTATAGTGTAATGAGCCCTGCATGTTAGATCATTGGAATTCTAAGACGACCTCGCCGCACCTTGCTGCAGAAGTTGATCTGAACTAGTCAGTCGCGAGACTGTCTGCATTAGGAAGGGAGTAGCCACGGCTGCTTGCAGCATCCGCATGTAATTCACAAGCTTGGTAAGCCACTCTGCAACCTGGCAACGGGCCCAAGTCTGCGCAAGGTTTGCAGAGCTGTTTGCCCCGCTCCGTGGCACATCGATTTTTCTTGATCATTTGATTCTTGTGAAGAGTCCGCGTACGGAAGTATGTTCACTTCACTTTTTGAGACCTTGAATCCAGCAAATGCGGGTTCTGCTTGGCATATTTTCTGAGGCCGCCACTTTCTGAGCCACTTGGCTGCAAACAGATGAGAGGCCAAGGTGGAGCAACCCCAAAACAGACATCACAACGGAGTAGATGTTGCTGAGTTGTTGCTTTTCTTCCCTTGTGAGGTCGGTACGATCCTCCACATTGTTCGTCAACACAGCCAAAACCAATTGCGCCAGAGCTGCGACAAGGGCCAACACAGCCAAAGCCAAACCGCCGGTGAAGAAGCCGATGATAGCAATCAGAATGCTCAATCCGATCAGTACGAACTGCAACTCTGTCTGAGTTTGCTGCCTGGGCAGCCAGCCAAAGGAGGTAACCCGCGTATCCCCTTCATCCCAATCCAAACCCAGACCAGTGCGCCCTACACCCGAAGCTCCACCTGGTAACCAAGTCACCAACGCCTCAGATATTCCGTATTCGCTCGGTCCTGCAAGCTTTGCTTGGCCTCTTTGGAGGCTTCGGGATGCTTCATTCGAATCGAAAAAGCCTTGAGGGAAACTGGGAAACAAGGAACAGCTACATGCTTTGTTCAGTTTTGATAAAAGATTCAATGTTGCAAACCCAGATAGGATATTATTGTTCATGTATGCACAATCTCTTCAAACGCAATTGCCTGGCCCAATTTCAATTGCCGTCGATACGGCCACAAGTCGCGCAGTCCTGCAAGGCTTGGATCTCCAGGATCTGCTGGATTTCATTCTCAGACAGCTGATCCAGCGCAGCGGCACTCAAAGAATTTCCTAGCTGGATTCTATAACTGGGGTTCCACCACCTTTCAAACCAGTTGGCATTTGTAAACTCTCTCAAGGCACATCTTCGCCGCAGGCGCTGGCTCATCAAAAGGCCCGAAGATCGAAACTTCTGGATGTTGAAGAGGAGCAACTTGTCGGCACCAGGCATCTTTTCGGTGTTGAACAAGGGCGAATCACCCCACTTCTCAAAGCGTTCAAAAGCGTTGCGAGCTTCCACATAGTTCCAACGGGAGAAGGGACAGAAGATCCAGCCAATCCAAGATCTGTGCAGGCCTTCCTGAGCAGCTTGTGTGTTGTTTGGGTGAAAAATACAAATGTAAATTCCAGAATGTAAATTTCATGATTTGACTTCGAGATCGCAGCTCACAATCGGCAACAGACCTGGGTGCTTCTCAGGGTATAAGGGACTCGTGAAGCATCCAAATTAATTGATTCCTTTTGTGGGCCAAATGGCTTGATTCTTCCGCCATATCATCGTGTTCGCCTTGTCCCAAAGCTCAGAGACAGATGAGAGCCCGGTCTCATCAGCAAACTTCATCACCTTTGGCATTCAGAAAGCAGTCCAAGCCAGAAAGTATTAGACATTTTATGCAAGTCCGAGGTGGCAAAAATACATATGAAGATCTCTCATGAAATGCAATGTCCTCATGAAATTCATGGAATGGATCTTGTGAGTGTGACCCTCGCCCCAATGCTGTGGACTGCTCCTGGCTCAGCCGACTTCTTGGCATCTCAACGACAATAGAATTCGGTAGTCAAATTGGACATCCGATTCTATTGTCAATTACCAGTAAGACTTAGATTCTATGACAATAGATTCTATGACAATAGATTCTATGACAATAGATTCTATGACAAAAGATTTAGCAAAATTTAGCCATTTTGCCAGTGCCATTGAAGAAACCCTGGCTTTGACACTGATCCACACCTCAAGCGCAGCTCGTAGGACATTTACATAGGCTTGCTGGATAGCTCGGGCCTGCGCAGAGTCTGGGATACCAAGGCACAGAATAACAATTTGATTACCTTCTTTGGAGGGGTTTCTGCTCTTGTTCAGAATCATGGACGAGGTCTTTCTTGAATCAACTGGAATCGCCTCCTGATCTGAGCAGAGCTCCTTCCCAGCCAACTTGGCTTCTTGGGCTTTTTGGGTTAGCGCAGAGTTTAAGCGCTCCAATTCGTCCATGGTCTCAGCCAACTCTTCTCCACCAGGTTGCCGAGCTAGATCCTGACAGCGGGAAAATGAGGTTCCAAAAGTTACTGCCAGAAACACAAACAAGAAAAACCAATCAGGTCGATCATTCCTACTTCAGGGCCCATTTGGTGCTACCGGCCTTCTTAATGGCAGCCAACGCATGGGCTTGTAAAAAGCGGTCATCTGCACTGGCATCTTTGTCGAAGGCATAGAACTGCGCTGCGTCCTCTTCGGCTTTAGCTTCCAGCTCAATCTCCGCCTCACGTCATCCAGGCACCGCTGGACGTTGGAGGGTTGGGACCCTTGAGGTTCTTGGACGACAACTACGATGACGACAAGGAGGCCGACAATAAGGACGAGGACAATGAGGACGCGGACGACGAGGACGAGGACGAGGAGGAGGAGGACAACAACAACAACAACAACAACAACAACAACAACAACAACAACACCAGCAGCAGCAGCAGCAGCAGCAGCAACAGCAACAGCAACAGCAACTGCAACAGCAACAGCAACAGCAACAGCAACAGCAACAACAACAACAACAACAACAACAGCAACTCGTTGTCGTTGTCGTTGTCGTTGTCGTTGTCGTTGTCGTTGTCGTTCAGCAACAGCAACAGCAACAGCAACAGCAACAGCAACAGCAACAGCACCAGCAGCCGCAGCAGCAGCCGCAGCAGCAGCAGCAGCCGCCGCCGCAGCCGCAGCTGCAGCCACCACAACCACAACAACCATAGTAACCGCAGAAGACAAAACCCAAAGTGACAATGACGACGACAATCACAGCGACAACAACTGCAGCAAGAGCAACAGTGACCGGCGCAGTAAAATTGAATACTGTAACCTGAGAAGGGAGGAACGAAAGCCAGGATTCTGTCGGAAGCCATACCAAAAGCGTCCCACAAGAGTGTCATAGTACGAGTGTCTTGCAAGGGTGCTTCACAAGAGTGTCCCACAAGAGTGTCCCACAAGAGTGTCCGAGAAGAGAGGAGTGTCTAGCAAGGTTGTCCCAGAAGAAGTGTAGTGTTATGGCACGACCGTTATACAAGGTCATCCCACAAGAGTGTCCTACAAGAATGTCATAGCAGCAGTGTCTGGCAAGGGTCTCCACAAGAGTGTCCCACAAGAGCGTCCTACAAGAGAGCAGGTGTGGTGGTTTGAACAGCTGGTGTTTTATGATGTTTGACTGCTGTTGCCTGCAAGAGTAGGCCGTCCAACAAGGAGTGTCATGGCAAGACCGTCATGTAAGGTTATCCTGCGGCAAGAATGTCCTACAAGAGTCTCATAGGTACCATACCCAGCGTGTCCAACAAAAAGACAATACCAAGATGTCGTAGAAGACTGTCCGACAAGAGTGTCATACCAAGGTTTCCCACAAGACTGTCCCACAAGACCTTCCCACAGGCGAGTCATGCCGAGAGTGCTTTGCCAGAGTGTCCCAGAAGAGTGTCATACCAAGAGCGTCCCAAATGAGTGTCCTAGCTGCAAACCCACACAAGATAGCTACCATAGAAAGATTTCATCAGATGTTGTTGGTCTGGTCCGTCGGCCTCCTTCTGTCGCACGCCATAACCCAATATTGGCGGGGAAGGCCTTTTTGTTCGACCTTTCAGAAGTAGACAAAACAAGGAAAATACCATTGTTTTTTGGCAGCCTACCAGCCCAAGACAGAGTTATTTCCATGTTTTTTCCATGTTTTCCCTGCATTCCAACAAAAACCGGGTTCTTTTTCCCGGTTTTTGCGTTCGAGCCCTCAAAAAACATCGATTTTTGTAAGGTTTTCTTCACGTAGCAAAACCTGTGCCGCCAGCTCGAATTTTCCCAAGACCCTATGTTTCACAACGTTTCACGTGCTGCGGGGAGAAAAAAAGCGACACAGTTGAGCCTGTTTTCCCTCCCGAGTCCTCAACGTGCCCAACTGCCACCCTTAAACCCAGGGCTGACGGCAATTTGGGTGCCAATCGGCACGGCCTGCCCCCCAGACCCCCTTAACTCGCTTCGCTCGCGAAAAGCAACTCAGCCTCGCCTACCGGCTGGCTTTCGTAACAATGGATTCTTTGCTCATGCACTTTCACTATCTACAACCAACAAGTTAGATCGAACTAGTGTTCAATGGGTTTTCATGTCAAATTCAAGGTTTTCGCCAGCTCTCCTGCGAGCGGGTGTCCTTCTTTCCATTTGCTTCGACTCTCCCTGGGTCGAAGTCTTCTGACCGACGGCTTGACGGTGGGAACTCTCGGTCCAGGACATCAGCGGCTTCCTTGTTATACTTGTCAACTGCTTCCTGCATCAGGCGATGGGCCTCCTTTACCACCTCCTGCTTCTTCTCCTCGCCCTGACTCTTTTTGGCTTTGAACCAGGAAGCATCTTTTGCAGCCTCACTGATTCTGCTCCATGCTTCTTGCGCATACGAGCCCATCTTTTCACACCAAGAGCTTGTTGCTTGAAGGAATGAGACTTTCTCTTTAAACTTCGAGAGCATAGTGCTGAAATAGCCAGAGCCTGTGTCCATGTTGCTGAAGTCTGCTTTCACAGAAGAAGCCTGAAACTCATCCTGAAATCCCTTGATGTCAGTAGCTGAATTTTCATTCAGCGCCTCGATCAAGGCAGTCTCGACTTCCTGACTTTGCTCGGACGTCTGAGCTTCCATCCGCTGATTTGGACCACCACCACCGCCGGAAGATCTAGCGTTCGAGTCTGGGCCATCACCGCCCTGACCCTCCTGACCCACCATCTCCAAATGCTTCGTCCAGTCCTTGAAGTCGCCCTTCCTGCTTGGAATGGCCCAGCCTGTGCCTGCCGGACGCACACTGAAGATCGCTTCGGTCCATTTCTGACCCATCAATTGACGCAAGTCTTTCACACTGATAGACATCCCATCCACTGAGAAAGCCTCTTTGGCCAAGGACATCTGAAGGCTCTCCAATTGCAAGTGACCAGTTCCGACAAGTCGATCAACATGTTGGCGAAGGTGCTTCACTTGCTCCTGCGCCAGCTGAAGTTGCTCGGGGTAGAAGGGTCGAATGTCACGATGCACCTCCAGGCGAAAGAAACCCTGAGAACTAAAACAAGCAAGGAGAGCCAAACTCAGGAAGTGAAAACACACGCCTTGTCTTGGAGCCGTTTGCCCCTGTTGTGAGCCAGCCCCTCAAGGTCCGGGATTTCGCTGAGCTGTTTTGCAAGATGTTTCAAAGCCACACTGTATCGACGAAGGCCCTCTGCACGGTATTCGGGGCTTACCATGGCAAGGAGCAAGCCAGCCTTGCCAGTCCAATCTGACTGCCAGCGGTGGCCTGGGCAGCCAGCTGTCCGAGGAGGGCAGTGGTGAAAACAAGAAATCATCATCTGATTGCCTTCGTCAGGATCTCAAAATCAAACAAGTCCGAGAGCAGACCATAGCAGCACACATGCCCACTGATAGTCTCACTTCAGAAAATCATTTTGGATTCACTCTTGTGCTATCTTGTGCTTATATAGGTCCAAAAGGCTCATGTATGCGAGGACCATGTCTCCGGACATTTTCAACACTTTCTACTACAAACACTTTCATAAATGGCTTCCACTGCCTGCAAATTTGGAAGGCCATGGTGACTCATTGCCAGAGGAATGGAGAAGGAGTTTGGCGGAGAGCATCAGAAGCCACTTTTCACCTTTGATGCGGAGAAGGGTTGAAGCCAATTCCGTGGCTTCAGCCGCATCTAGTCGCAAGACATGACAAAGTGCGTAGAGACGGCGCGCCAACTCTTCGACAGGGTCAGTTGCTGTACGACCTGCCAGAAGCGACTTGCTCATGGATTCCACACTGTAACCCCATCCGGATGGAAGTCCCTACTAAAGAGAAGCGTACCGCTTTCAAAAGGAATTTCAGGAGCTACTGAATCGAGTGTTTGAAGTAAACACTCAAAGATCAATATCCACCCAGTTGATGCCCAAGGCTGGCGGGCTGCAAGTTTCTGAACTTAATGGTCGTTGCCTTGCGTGATTACTGATTCTTTTACTATGTGCTTCGCATGATTCATGTATTTCTACAGTATCTGCCCCATCGCCTCATTGCTGGTCTTGACAACCCCTCACTCTTCTACTCTGAGGTCAAGCAGATCCGACTTTATATATAAGCACTTTGTAAACTGCGAAATGCTCTGCTTCACTCCCAACATCTTAGCCACGAAACCGCTACGAAACTGCCATGTGAAATTGTTGCAAATCAACCTTTGCTGTCAGGGCTGTCCGATGTTCTCTTCTAAGCTTGCCTGGGGCTAAAAAAATCTGAAACACAAAAAACAAGGCAAATCTGTGCTTGGGATCGTTAAATGCCAAGGCCTTCAGTAGGGATTCAGAATAGTTTTTCCCTGCTTTGCAACAGAAAAGCAGTGAGCGTTCCAAGTCCAACAGCTTAAAAGAAAAACTTGAGCACAACGTTCATGCTTGGACCACATGTTCATTCGCAGCGAGACAAGTTCCAAGACTGGCAGACAACTTAGGCAACTGGAGGAAAACTGGAACAAATTCCAAAGGGGACAAGTGGGACAGAACTCTGGGCGACGACCCTGAAAAACAGATTCCAAGACAAGCGGGATACAATCCTGGGAAACAGCTGTTCCGAGACTGTGGAAATAGGAGACAGCTGTGAGAGTCGACTCTTGAAACAAGTTCGTAGACAAGTGGGAGACAACTCTGGGAGACCACCTTGGGGATCCGAGATAAGTCACAGACACGTCGTGGAAAACAAACTTGGAAGACAAACGTGGAAATAGGTTTCCAAGACAACTGGGAGAAAACTCTGGGAAACAATTTTGCAGGGATACTTGCTTGAAGCATTTCTGGGAGAAACCCCCGAAAGGATCCGCAAGTGGGAGACACTCAGAAAACAGAAACAGACCCTGAAAGGACCCCCTGGGACGCACTTCCGCGAAACAAATTTGGGAAGCAGGTGACAGGTTCCAATGCAAGCTTGAGACACTCGGATAAAACTGGGATATGGGAAGCCGGCGCGGGAATTAATATGGGAAACCGCCAAAAAGACAAGTGGGAGATAACTTTGGGAGACAACTTTTCAAAACAAGTGGGAGGCAAGGTTCCAAGGAGCAAGTGCGAGAAAACTCGGAGACGATTGGGGGGCAATCGGGACAAAACGACAACTGGCAGACAAATGGGAGATGACGGGGACACACTTGGGGTGACAATAGAAAAACAAGCGCCCAAGTTTCCCGAACCATCAGAAAACCTTCAGGAAACGAGCAAAGTCATCATACAGTTTTAACCCCAACTGTTTTGGTCTAGGGGGAGTAACTAGGATTCCAAGATCTCATCCCGGCTCCAAGGTTCCAAGATTCCATGTTTGGCAGATTCCAATGTTTCAAGGTTGTCCCGGGTTGTCCAGGCAGGTTCGAGGGCTCCAAGGTTTGCAAGGTTTCGGGGTTCCAGGGTTCCAAGGTTCAAGGATTTCAAGGGTTCTAGTTCCAAGGTTCAGGCAATGAGGGTTCCACGTTCTGGCTTTTGGTCCAGGAGAACAGACCCGGAGATTGAAACACACCAGGTACTGCTGCTGGGAATACACTCACGGAAGAAAAATACACCCCAGATAGCATTTGGTTTTCATGTGACGTTGATGGTTGACCTCGGCCGTAAATGAGTGTCACTCAATCTCACCGCCACTTCGCCTTTGACAACACCACCAACCACACCTGGCCAAAGACACCCTGCCACACCCTGCCTGCGAAAGCACCTGCCAACCACACCCAACAGTACTCTCCAACCGCACCTTGCAACCGCTCCCGCCATCTATAACCAAACGTTGCCCCCAACACCTCACGAAGCACCCTCCAACAGGATACAGTATCACCCCCCGATGACACTCTGCAACAGCAACTTCGACAGGTTTCTATTGGAAAAGTCTTGGCCGAATCTCGCCTTCGCCCAAGTCAACAGGGTTTGACAAATGGTAAGTGCGACGAAAGTCTGGCAAAGAATGGGACTCTTCTCGGCGAGGAGAGGACGAATCTTTCCAACAAGCCCAACGTTTGTCATAGATACTGATGATGAACTGTTGGAGAAACCCCTTGACCAAAGGTTCCAGGTCGTCCTTGAGAGACAGACCCGCAAACAGCTTCTCAAGCCACCCTTCGATGTACGGCATTCTCGTGGTTGAGAAACTCTCCAAGACCTTTGTGGCTTTCATATCCCTCTGGAGAAGAGGACTTCGGCTTTGCAGTTCTTGATCTGCTTTGACTCCAGAAAAATATTTGGATCTCACCAAAGTCACAGTCACATCTTCATTGCTACTGCCTGGGGTCGATTTGAGAAGCTGATACTGAATGACACCAGGCTTGCCATTTCGCCCGCAGCGCCCCCTGGCTTGCATGTCCTGGCGATCATCCAAGACCTGTGTCAAAATCACAAGGAGCACGTCATGTTTGTGGAGCTTGATATCCAAACCGCGGCCACCCATGTTTGAAGCAATGATGATGGTGTTCGTTGGAACAGGGCCTTCAAGCATGCTGTGCATGCTGCTTCTGTAAAAGGGAATGACGTTGAAGTCGTCACCACGGCCATTGTTCTTCAAGAAGGATTCAAACGCCTTGCACTCTTGAATTGTCTTGAAGACAATTTCAACTGGCCCTTTCAACTCTGCTGAAGGCTGCTTCGGAACGCCGTATCCTTGTTTCGTGATACACTTAGCAACAGACCGGCAAAATTAAAAGATCTGAGAGACTGGGAAACAGCTACGTAGTGTCTGGTCAACAACTCTCAGTTGGCGATTTGAAGTTACCAGATCAGAAAGCCACACCCCGCAGGACTCGCTGGTCTATCTTCATTGGTCTACATCTACACCGCAAACATTGCATTTGAAAAGCCACAACAAAAAGACAAAGTGACCACAACGGGATCAATTGCAACCACAAAACTTCACATGTTTTCAGGCCGAGTCTCTTCCAGATTTTGTCATTTCACCCTTGTTGAAATTGAGAACGCTCTCAAAAATGTTCTTGTGCTGCCCCTCAGTTGTGGTTGCTTCTTGCGCATCCAGCCAGTACATCATGGTAGGTGTGTTCCTGGGGAAACGGTAGAGTCCTGGGGCTTTCGACAAATGACACCACAACCTGCAACATGACATCCTGCAAAAGACAGAGCAAAAGTTAAATAATGATTTTAAACTGAATTTGCCTTAAAAGTCCTTCGATATCCTTAAATTACGGCCATGACTCCCATGACAGCTAAGTAAGCGCTTTGTAAGGTTGTTGGATTCCCACAATTGAAGCGTTTCCCCAAGTCCTGAAATGGAAAAGTGCTTGCCCAAGAAGTCCAGGCATGCTGAGTTGCCAACGGTTCCTGTAATGCCACCAAAACCGCCGTGAGTCATCAAGGCAAGTTGCACTGATGCGAAGAATGCAATTGGTTCCATCCCTTGTATGGGCAGGCCTTGCAGCGGGTTTGGTGACCGAAAAATGACCGACCCCGGTGACCTCATCCGGGGCAGCAATGAAATCAATGAAGCAGAAAAGTGGAACTTGCTCAAAAAAACCCTGCCTTGCTGGACTTCAGCAAAGGGACCCTCATTGATCCACCTGCTTCCATAGGCCTCTTCTCCATTCGCCAGATTCACAATGGTAATCTCAGCATGACCCCCCTGCTTGCGTGTGACGACATAATCCTGGTCGCTCAACTTCAATCTCGCCTGCAAAGCACCTGATCGACAGCGAGTTGACTGTTCGCTCATGCCCTGTTTGTTGGTTACGGTTCGGATTCCCACTTTACGAACCTTCGCCAACAACAGTAAATCAAAAAATATATGCTTTTGGTCACAGCTCACCTTGCGCAATGGAGACAAACTTTCCATCTTTGTCCACCATCGATGGCACTGAAGAGAACCAGGTGCCATCATGGCGAATGGATCCTTCGAGTTCCTTCAACGGCTTTTTCAAATCGTCAATGAAATATCCAATTTTGCCACCAACCTCCAGGAGTGTGCAGAACAACCAAGCTGTTTGGCAAGGACATAAGTCAGATCTTCTCCGCAATTGGACTATTCAACCACGATGGAAAATAGTTTTTATATAGATGAATGATCCCGGAAAAGCGACTTTCCAACCATGGTCCATGGTCCACGGTTGTGAAACACAGCTAAACCCCTACTTGGCGACACGCTCAGGCAATGAGCTCCCCAGATGGAAACAGTGCTCCGCCCTGCCCACCTCTGTCTGGGTCTTTATTTGCGCGGGGTCGTACTCTGCATGATAGTCCAACAAACCGGCAGCGCGAAACAGGAAGGGCATGAGAGCACTGTAACCTGAAGTCAAATGGACCTCATTCCCTAGTTGCACATTAGCCAGGATTGAGAAATACTCCCTATTGTTCCATCGCTCAAAGGCCGCTCTACTTTTGTAATCTTCAAACATATGAGTAGTTCTTTCCCAAGAATCCACCAAGGCTTTAACAAACTACAACCCCAGCGCAGTTTCTGCACAGCACCTTGCACTGCGCTGGAAACGTAGAGCTGGTTGCTCCCTTGTTCGAACATCACGAAGTCTGCTTCATCCACCAGGGCATAAGACCGACTGAGATATTTCTGGATCTTGTCTAGCCTGTCCAATCCCATTTTTGACAGCCAAGGTGACAACTTGATATTGCTCAACAGATCTGGCTGAAAGAGGCAAGTTCCAGATCAGTCCTTTGGGTATTGACATGGTGTTGTCAGCTGCCACTCCATCCCCACATGTTTCCGAGCCTCGAGTTTTGCATTGCTTTAACAAGAGATTTCATGATGTCGGTGATCTGACAATACACAATCCGCGCATGAGTCCAGTCCTGTTCAATGAATCACAGCAGCTTTGCATGTGGTTCTAGAACTATGTCTGCATTGCTTTACCTTTCCCGTCTTTTCATGACAGATGAATGTGTTCATAAAAAGCCTTGCACGCACGCGATTGCTGGATTTGTCTCGTTCCTTCCGAATTGCCTGAACAATTCTGACCCGAACCCAAAGTGACCAAATCGAAAGACGACGCTACCCCTGTCCTCATCATTCTCGTTCCATGGAATGCCATCAGATGCCAGGATGGGCTCGTGGCCAGTGGCAGCTTTGATGTAATCCTTCGTGGCCATGAAGTCCTTCTTGGCATTGGCTTCACCAGAGGTAATGATGTGAACAGCAATGAAACGACCACCCCTAGCTAGAATCGAAGCGATGGCAGCACAGACATCCGTCTTCCCTTCACCTGTCTCGCAGAGCAACAGAGAAAGCTTTCCAAAAGAAAAAAGGCCAAACGCAATAGTCTAACAGTAATCTCCCATTCTATGCTTGGAAACTTCCTTGCCTGTTTTCATCTGTGCAACAATTCGTTCTCCATCGTTTGCCATCTTTGCCATAGCGTACATGGCCACAAGCTGTACTGGCCGGAATTTCCTCTCCTGTCCAGCGCCAGTTACAAAAAGAAGCAAAAAAACAGGAAAGCCGAGTTAGGAGGACTCTCTCTCTCTCTCTCTGAGCATACGCAAAGGCACCATCCTGAAGAATTCTCAACAGGTAAGGATGGTAGAGGGAGCAACGAGAAATACAAATAAACGTGTATGTAATTATGTGAATGCAACACCCCCTTTCTGCGACAACGCATGTTTGATGAGATGGGGGCCTGAAACTCAAACCAACCTTGACAGGCGTGCGCAAAGCGAGAAAAGCTATGGATGAAGAGATGATGTCATGACCGCCTGTTGTACCATCGATGGCGTACAAAACAGATTAATTAATCAAGCAATGAGAGAAGAAACTGCATGTGCAAAGTTCGTCTGGGCACATGCAAGCAGACAGCAGCAAGAAAGAAGGCAAGTGTCAATCGAGGAAACTCTGACACCAAATCCTCAAGTTGCCGCTCCTGGCCCTTCAAAGCTGACACGTTTTGGTAGATTCCATTCGCCTCTTCCACCTGTTTTTCCATGGACGCCAAAGCACTCAAACGCTGTGAATGCACCGGCCATTTGAAGCGTTCAGACTCGTTACCTTGGCTGAAAATGGCAGGGTCAGACTTCAGGGTCCAAGGTTGCACAAAAAACGCCAAGAAGGAACCACCATGGTTTGTCGAACATCTTGACTCATACCCAGATCAAGCCCTTCTTGATCTTCGTGTTTAAAGAGCAGACATGTGCTCCGAAATCCACTTGGGCGCCATTCTCAACTTGCTTGCAGGCAACGAAAATGTTCTAAAGGCTTCATGAACTTAGGAGACTTGGTTGACGTGCTTTGGAGCGATTGGACAACCTGCCAGCCATTGAAGCTTCGAATGAAATATAGCAATTGCATTTCAGCAAGAAAGCGTGGCTGGTTCCAGAAAAGTGCAAAATGAAACCCTTGCTGTTTTGCAGAAACAACACAAGACGAGCTGGCTGAAAATCGTATCGCCGCCCTAACCGCCCTGCTTGTTATGTTTTCTTTTAGAGGTGCTTCACCTACCAGAGAAAATATCCGGGTTCTTGACTTTGATCAAACCCAGAACAGTAGTAAAAAGGTGTATATCCGCTTGGACGAGTCTTATCGCAGGTCTTCATGACTCTTTCTATAGCACCGTGTTGGGCGCAAAAGTCATGCTGAAGAACACTACAAGCCTTTGCAAAAAAGGTCCTTGCTGCAGCCGCCCACAAAAGCTCAAAAGCGATCTTCAATCATCAAAGGATGGTAGAATTTCCACAGAGGATCTTGGCATGCTTCGGAAGTCTTGTGGAATCTTTAGTTTCTGGAACATAGCAACTGCACATAAATTTCCACAACTCTGAACGGGAAGGCAGAACCTTTAAGTCAGTTGCAAACCATAACTTATGACCCAATCATGAAAGGAATCTCTGCAGCCTTTAGGAGGTCTGTGGTGCTGCCCAAAACCAAGTGTGTTTCATTTTGCTTCCACCAAAACAAGGCAGAAAACAGAATTCCAGAGAGAATGAGAGGCGCAGGTCGGGTGGGATTCGAGTTGAAAGTATTCTCAAGTATTGGATGGCCAGCTATAACAAGTCTCGTTTTTCCCTATCCCAACACTTGGTCCATGACGATTGGCAAAAATTCCCAATTGGTCAACGGCGATCTTCGGTATTCGTGTAATGCCTTGAACTTTCTCGCACTTTTCAAATCTTTTCCAGGCCTTCTTCAAGGACAGACTCGGGGGCTTCTGGATGCTTTGCTGGAGCTGCTCGTGAGCGTTCTCGAGATGTTGCTGGCGGAGCTTCCTTGAGAGGTAGCTGCCAGTTGAAACCCAAGTTGATCCCTGATTTTTTTAGGTGCTACCTAAATCAATGGGTTATCCAACCAAAAAAATAACCCTTAAATCCCCTAGCCCTAATATCACCAACAAAATCATCCAACCAAGCCTTTTGCGGCTGCTCTCACTGCTCTCACTGCTCTCACTGCTCTCACTGCTCTCACTGCTCACACTGCTCTCACTGCTCTCACTGCTCTCCTTGCTTCTTCCTCCCATTTCTCTATTCTCTTGTTGTCCACGATGTCCATGTATTGTTGAAGTTCAGAGGAGAAGAAGAAGCCTTCGCTCAAAACCTCGAGACCAGGGGTGGGAGTATGAAGACCATGGGTTCTTAAAGTCACAGTGAAACCACGACCAAAGAATCGGAACGGAATCCCTTCTCATTCCTCAAACACTTTCGATACTCCCTCACTGACAGTGACCCTTCCCAAAAGCTGAGCTTCTGCCACGCCGGCATCCACAGAAGGCTTCATCGCTGCATCGTTCCACGGCTTATCTTTGGCTTCATTGCCAAGCTTCTCGAAGATCTTGAGGGCAAGGCTTTCGCCATCCTCAAATACCAAAACCTTTAGCTACCTGTTTGATCTTCTCTGATTTGCGATTTGAAGAGAAAACCCCAAAAAAACTCTCTGCACTTACTGCACTTGCGCAAAAGACTTGCTGTGTTCCGAGCCTGGGTAAAGATGCCTTCTCTCTCGTCAAGGTTTCCGAAGTAGAACAGAAGGCTATCGGGTTCCAAACCACGAGGTGGAGGAGGCCTCTCCTTCTCTCTCGAAGGTTCCTTGAGGCCAACTCACCCCACTACTGCGGTCCAGTTACCAAGGGCCCCTGGCCACCTACCTTGTCTTACCTTGTCAACCGAGCTTGAACTCGACAAGATTTCAACTATTGACTGGTTCTCTGAAATACAGATCAAGAAAAAACATGTGGACGAACACCCCCAGGCCTTTGGCATGTGCCCAACTGTGCCATCCCGAAGCACTGTCACTGCCGTAAAGGCAACCACCCACACCAACACCGGGAGCAGCCAGAACATGGCGAAAGCTGCTCTGAGACTGCCTGGTTGAAGATGCAGTCCAAGGATACAGCAATCTCTTTCTTGAGACGAATTTGGGTTTGAGCCATCTGAAGAGCAATGAAGAGCATGAGCCTTCAAAGTTGCAAAGCCCTGCTGGGTGCACATCCGCATGATGGTGCTCCAACAAAAACAACTGCAACTCCTGTCAAGCAGTCAAGCCATGCACGATGAGAAAAAAATACTGCCAGACCTTACCCAACTTTGCATACAAAAAATCAAGAAACATCTCATAGAAATGATCGGCAGTGCCCTTTTTGGATCAAGCTTTAAAGATCTTGAATCTCACTACCTGGCCGTGGGTCAAATGGAAAAGCCACAATTACACCCTCGTATAGACCCAATAGCCAGTAGGGAGACCCAGAGAAAATGGAGCGAGACATTCAAAGAGCTGGACACCACCAGTGAGAAAAGGCGACGCCGTTTTGAGGAAGAACCGAGAATCCAAACGGTAAATTGATTAAGGAAAACCCATTTGGTGGACATTGTTCTTTTCATCATGTCGTCATGTCATCAGATCAAGATCGGGATCTTTGGATCTTCAAGGCTGAGAAATTTGTCCAGTGGTCTGTGGGGCTGAACTTGTATCCGTGGAAGCCTATGAGTCTCAGGCCGACAAAAGGAGCAATGCATCAATTCGTGGAGGCGGTAACTACTTACAACATATTTAGTTGTAATATGTGCGGTTTTAATTTAACTGTTATAGTTGTTACTATAAATAGTTACTTGTTTATTTGTTTAACTATTTTTTTCGATCACAGAAAAGCGCTTGAAACACTTTGTGGCAATTGGTGTCACCGGCCTGTCCACCCTGGCCAAGTCCAAATTCAAACCCAGGCTGCCCGTTTCAACGTAGCACTTCGATACTGCACTTTTCAGCTCACTCAGACCACTTCTCGCATGGCGGGCCCCAGCTGTTGATCTGAGGGATAGGCCACATCATTGCACCATGGCAACCTCCGCCATTGGCGACCTCAGAGATGTGCATCATTGGCCGGCATCGCAGGGTCGGCCACCAATGGGGATCCAGGAATTCAACAATCCAATGTTAGGGACACATGTCTTTTGCCGGCAGGGTTCTGGACAATCGCTGTTCGGAAGCTGCCAGTGAAGCATTTACCAGTCACAAGTCACAAGTCTAGCTTTGAAACCAAATTGTAGCATGTCAATACATGTCAACTCACCCTGTTTGGATGTGAATTGGTCGAGTTGAGAGTGGATGCCTCTTACATTCCGTTTGGATAGATGCAGGCTCTTTGTTTTCCGGCACCGCGGCTGCCTCTGCAGAGACTTCTTTTGCCGCCTCGCGGTGGAATTCACGGTTCGTGCACTAGCTTCAGTTTGTTAACCTCCACGAAACCGTTCTAGGAATGGTTCGTCTGTGCCTTATGTAATGGGAAGACCAAGCGATTCTGAGCTTCCCAGCCCACGGTCGAAGATGCAGCCACGAGGACTGCCGGTTGGAGATGTTTGTCACCTGCGATCATTCCAGGGCCCTTCAAAATCTTCAAGTCACAATGACAAGATGTCACAAGATGTCACAAGATGTCACAAGTCAGTCTCACTTGAGGGCAATGCTGTGAAGTGTCACTGCCCTCGAAGCTGGACTTTTCGTGCTAGACACCAATGGGAAACACCAGGAAAAATGTTTGACCGTGATAGACTGTGATAGCCTGTGCCTTTTCAAACAAATGGCTGTTGCAAATAGACGCTATCAGGTTGATGTTTTTCGACAGTCACTCGCTGTGAAACTTCTGTTGGCATACTGAAATGGTCACCCTGCACAATTTTCACAGAACTTCGAGGCTTCAATTGATAACACAATTCATATTGAAAATTGTGACACTATTCATGTTGATGTCGAGTTTCGTGTCAAAGCAAAAGCAAGGGAACAGCAAGTCTACGCAATTCTATCATATTGTATCCGAAATTTTCTTCATATATTATATCTATATTTACATGTAATATAGATATAGAGATATCTAAAGTCTAAAGAATGTATTTATATAAAACTATCTAAAGTAGCCAGTCGATATGATTTGCTCGAAACTCTTCGTGCTAGACATGGTACCTCATAATGACCTGTCAGGTCGAGTGATGCCCAGTGCGCCTGGTAGAGTGCTTCGCAATAATGCCCCTGCCATGGCCGTGAACGGTCAGGGGATACATGCAACTCCTCAAGGACAATCAGGATCTATTTACCATGGTTCAAAAACCGCAGAAAGGTGAAACGTAGGGGGAATGTAAGCCATCTGGCAACGGAGTGTGACATGGTGCGGGACGTTCATTGGATTTGCAGATGTGATGTACGTGCTTAGCTGAAACCAGCTCAGCAAGAGGATAAAGAAGTATCTTGATAGCTTCACCATATATCACCAATCCCGAATGCAGGGTTCGTCCCAATTCAACAAACCCCAAGAGAAAAATTCGGTAGTAGGGGGATCATCATCCCAAATATGTTTGAAAATACAAAAATCGTGGAACCCATCGACCAGTTGAGGTATTTTCGCTTGGTGACACCCCACAGATCATTTACGCTGGCTGACAGGCTGGGAATTCCCAAGTGTCAGGCATGGAACAAAATCACCTATTTCGATCTATTTCGATATGCCAGTATTCTCAACCCACCTCAGGCGTAGGGCCTAGGGCAGTTTGACTTTTCTATGGCCGAACTCTACCAGCCCACCCAGTCGGCCCCAAAACGCCACCTGAATGAAGGACTTCTGACGTTTCAATGTCGCAGGAAAGGTTGCAGCAACAACTTTGGCCACCTTAAAACAAGCACCCGAGACCCTTTCCCAACCATTTCTGACCAGGGATTGTCCCAGCAAAGATGCTGGTTTTTGCGGAACGGTTTCTTCCAATGGATGTCATTTTGTCGGTTCGGTCAATCTCGCCGTTTCAGCCAAGATACTGCGGATCCCCCATGGCCATCGAAAACTCCAAAGAGCCCTAGTTGGCCTCAGCAATGGGGCGAGCAGTCACGCCCCCTTTTGATCAATCCTGGGATAAAACAAGGGGATGAAATGCGAAAAAAAGTCTGCATGAAGTTCAAGTGATTCGAGTGATTTAGGTCATCACCTCCATGCAATGTGGGTTGCAAGCACTAAGCACCACCTCACCTTGTGTTTTCTATACAGTACAGTGATGGCTATTTCAACATCTCCCAGGCCAAAGTCTATGAGCTGCCAGCGTTCAGAGTCAAAGTCTGGAATGGCCATATGAGCGTCCTAGCCGTGGGTTTCACCATCCGCTGGATTCGGATTCCATAGACTTGAGTTTCCCCAAAATCTGGGACCTGATTTCAACAGAATCCAGAAAAAACACCTTAGTAACATCCCATCATTGTTTGTGTTTTCACGTTCCATTTTTTGCATCTTTTCAAAACGTTTCAAGCAACAAAAACACGACCTTAGCGCACTTACCCGGTTCGTGTGGTAAACCCAAAACCATCAACGATCCTTGATTTGAGGGTTTCCTGAAATGGAGGGTACCCCAAAAAGGATAGTTTATAATGGATAATCCATTAAACATGGATGATTTGGGGGTACCCCCATTTTAGGAAACCTCCATTTGCATTTAAGGGGTAAACAAGCTTTGGTTCAAAATGGTGGATTCAGGAGTTGACCACAATTCTTCCCACAGAAACCGGCTTGGAACTTGTAACCCAGTGTTCACCAAGGAAAACGGTGAAGTGACCAGTGAAACATGGGATAATTGAATCATAATCGGTTGATAATACAGTGGATGGGTTTATCCACAATCAGAAATTGGTAAGTAGCATACAGCTGGTAAATATGGATCAGCCCGCAGCTGGTTCTAAGCCTGGATCGCTACCTGTTGGCCATGAGAATAGCTGGCGAAAAAAATCAGGCATCACTGGATACGCATGGGCTATAGCTGGCTGCATACCCATTGCTGGCTATCAATGATAGTTTATCATTTTTGGTATGACCATGTCACTATAAAATATACAATCATATTGTTGGTCACAATGGCCGCAGCGATGTGGTCAGTATGAATGGTTGCTCAGCGATCGACGCCAGGATCATCGCCCGGAATGGCTCATCCCCGGAGTTGATCTCTGCCCAAAACGGAGCGCACCAGGGAACAATACATATCCATGGTTTAAAGAATCAATATAATCCCATCCCCCGAATGTTAAACACCCCCCGAGAAACCCTGGTTTAGTAGGGGATTTCCACATAATTGGACCATTTAGGTGGTGTTTAATATTGGAGGGATGGGATTATTTCCTTTTACCAAATGTGGAACTCTCCACACGCCTACCCCACCTCCATCCCTTCGCGCCAGCCCTGCATGGCAGAGACCCCAAAGGCGAGTCCATTGCGACCACTGGGATCGCCACCATCCTACAGCGGGCAAAGAAAACCCATTGAAATAGGGGATATACAACGGCAAAGGACATTGAAATAGGGATATAAAAGACAGCAAAGCACATAGATCTGCAAGTGGATGGCGACGCCACTGAATTCTGACGGTTTTTCAACGGAATGATTGATCTGAAGACAAACTTGAGACCATATGAAGCGTGACACACGTCACAACTCAAGATATGAAAAAGAAAAACGTAACATAGCAATTTTATGCAACTCTGTTGGTTGTTGCAGGATTGGATGATTCTGTATTTCCTTCAACTGCCAATGTTATTTCAGCTGCCACAAAAATAAACCGTCCTCCGTCTCCTTTGTTGTGATGGGTTTTGCCAATAAGCCGCCCATTGCAGCTTGACACAGGACACATGAGGACACGCCCCGCCCGGTTTAGCACCCACGCATTCCACTGACGTGTCCCGGTCGGGTGATTTTTGTTCGATAATTCTCTGAATAGGCCATTCATTACCTGTTGACATGATCTCTTTGGTGGGACTTTCACTACACCAATGTGTAACGCTGCTTCAGCTCTTCAAAACATCGAATTTTCTTCTCTTACTATCTCAACTGCGCTCATCCGCAAATGAAATTCACCAGTACTTTCCTCTGAATGTGAAAACATAGAACTACGGAGTTCACTTTCTGATTCCCTTTAATGTAGATCTGCCCTTTCTGGCAAGCCTGGGTCCAACAAACTGCAACCGAAGCCCCAGATGCATGAAATGCAGCTGAAAACACTTTGGACAAGCAAACATTCCGCATCAACGCTTCAATTTGCGTCATCACCCAGAAATAACGTGGTGAACGCAGTAAAAGTATGATTTAATATATATATATATATATATCATATATATATATATCATATAATGTAGCCGGGGCCATGCCCAGCAACATGAAGTTGGTGCTGCTGTAGCAGAACTTTTCAAACGGGCGAGGCAGTCTTGAAATCAACGAGGAACCTGAAGAGGCCACCAAACCTCGGACATCATGGCGTGGCTGTGAATCGAGTCGAAGCTGCACTGAAGATCGAGCAACTGAGCCCATCGCTTCCGCGATGGCATTCGCAAGCCATGTCGATGCCACGACTCTTTCTGGTTCCAGATCCCTGTCATCGCAGCTGGCGAGTTCTGGAAAATCAACACGGTTTTTGTCTTCGGTAAATCATCATTTTATAGGAGAATCATCTACTTCATTCTATGGGCCATTTTGATCATATAGGTGAAAATCACTATAGGGAATAGGTAGGTAAATCAAAATAAAAATCACTATAAGTAAATCATCTATTTCATTTTCTGATCGATTGAAACCATAGCTAATAGGTAAATCATGATTTTGATCATCTATTTCAGTGGGCCATCTATACCATAGCCNATCATCTATTTCATTTTCTGATCGATTGAAACCATAGCTAATAGGTAAATCATGATTTTGATCATCTATTTCAGTGGGCCATCTATACCATAGCCGTCTAAAAATAACCATAGGGCAATGCATATTCTATTTGTTGTTTACACCATGTGCATGCATTTATGATGATACCCGTACCATCCTGTACCTGTTCAAACCTGCACATCTGTATAAGTTGTAATCATATATATATATAATATGGCTATGGCTCAAAAAACGGGTATGGATCGCTACGCGGTGATCCGGACGTATGGAACGAAGGAGTTACACAAATGGTCTCAAATGAATTCAATCTTTTCAAAAGGGTATGGATCGAGGGTATGGATCGGGGGTATGGATCAGGGGTATGGATCGCCTGTGGGTACGGGCTATGGATTGGGACCTTACATTTTGAGCTGCAGCCATATAGTCACTGCGAAACTGTCACTGCGAAACTGCTGCTAGATGTCAGATTATACCGCGGTTCATAAGAATTCACAGCTCCAAATCCAATGCTCCCTCAAACTTCACCTTATCTGCCGGACACCATCCAAACGGAGTTGGTGCTCTCGCATCTGCTGCCTGGCGTGACATCAGCTGCTTCATGCCTTGCCTTTGAATTCCGTTCTGAATTTCTCTGCACCAGGGAGTCTTCTATTTTTTTTAACCTTGGAGTGGTGACTGGTTCTAATTTACATGGGTAGCAACATGTAGCAACATAGGCATCATTGGCTACAATGAACACGCCTCTAATGTGGAAGACTTCGGAATCTCTGGTTTCTACTGAAATGATATGCTTGCGACATGCCGGAAGGACGCCATCATCTGTGCTTCGGCCAGCTGCGCATGTTGCGCCCTCATCCATTTTCTCAACTGCTCCTGGTGAACCCCTGGGATCCGCATCCAAGTCTTCACCACTGTTGGTGCTGGATGGACTTCGTTACTTGCTTTCCTAATGGCCTAGTGGCCAGATTTGAGAAGTCCTCAACCTTATCTCTTTTCAAGCCCGAGAGAACACAAAAATCTTGATTGAAACGGTTGATACAGGATGATAGAGTTGCCATTGAATTCCATATATTTTTCTTCCAAACGTACATGTCAGCACACGACTAGCAGAGGTCCCCCTCGCTCCTCGTGAATTTTGGTGGGGTGAGCGGAGGTTTCACTGCTTGAAGAACAGCTGTTCTTCAAGCAGTGAAACCTCCGCTCACGACGACCCACGTTACAAACTCAGGTGTGTTGCCTGGATACCTGCCGTTCCAAACGCATGAGTTTTACTTAGCCATGCTACATTGCTATTATTCAGCTTCACGGCACAAGATGCAAAAGGAACAACATTGTTAGCTCCTGAAAGTTCCAATGTTTGCTCCGTTCGCTCCAAGAGCCAGGCCTTTCGCTCCAACTTCTGTCGTTCCGCCTTTGGGTTGAAGGGTGGAAACCCACGTGAATCCATCATGGCTTCCATCACGTGCAGTTGAGCCCTCTATGAGAATCCACCATGGGATATGACAGGATAATGACGGATAATGTATCAATTGCTGAATCCCAACCGGTCCCATGGATTTTTTACGCTTGGTATTGCAAAGTGTGTAGCGTTCCCCACGGATCAAACGTGCAAGACCCACCTGCCAGCCCTCTGGTGTGGCTTCAGCCCTGACCTTAGTGGGCTCCCAGCAGCTGCAAGAAAGGGCAAAAAATGGCCAAGGCGCCAAGGCCCAAACCACCTCTCGCATGGCAGCCACCAACTCACCCATGGACACTGAGCTCAAGGGTGCCTCAGTGACCACAGTTTCTCTGCTTCAAAATGATGAAAATGTGAGTGATTCAAAGTCAAAGGAACGTAGTTCCAGTAGATTACTTTGGATGGTGTGTACCATAATATATAATCCCCAGCAAGCACTGGATATGCATCACCTGGTGTGGACATTCTGAAGCTTTCTGGTTGTTGGAAATTCCTATCAACCCACGTGCCCTCTTGCTGGGCTTGGTACGTCGATCTTTTGCTTCACCCGGATGGATCTAAGATGATCTAAGGTGGTTTTAACATTCCAGCATTAGGATATTGGAAAAAAAGTCCGCTGAAGCCAATTCAGGTGTTTTGGTGCATCACCAGCAACGCTGTTGAGTGAAACAAAGTGGTATTCATCAAAATTGGGCGTGGCAACGACCATGTGCAGCTTCCAAAGGGCCGATGTCCACAACTATCAATGTATATGTGGGTCCCTAGAAACCCACATATTTGGGTTTGTCTGGAAATGGGGTACCCCAAGAGATCATTGTTCATCATCATGTTCCCCCATGATAACAGATTGCCATCAATAGGAGTGCGGTATATTTTGGAGCGACCCGATGGGTCAAAACCCTTGTATCCTGGTGAACAGGGAAAAAGAGCTGGTAAGTGGATGTCCGCAAATATGGTATCATAGGTTTTAACCCTTTCCCATATCTAGAGAAAATCTAAAGTGTGGCAACCCCAGAAAAAGATAGAAAAGTGATTGATCTCTATTTTAGAGGGGAATTTCTATTTTCCATCTCTTTGAGGGCTACTGTACCCGGTCTGATTTTTGCATCTGACCCTTGAGGCCGTAACGCTGCTTCAGTACCAGCCATGCGTGCCATGGCTCCGATGCCGGAAAGTCCAATGAACTTTCCGGCATCGGAGCCATGGCACGCAAAGCTGGTACTGCGCTGTTCACGCAGCTGGCCATGCTGCTCATGGGTCCTGGAAAGTGCCAGTGCCATGGCCAACTACAAGTTCCCTCACCAAAATTCCTTATTCTCAGATGGAAAATACTCCAACTTGCAAAATACGACTGAGAAAATACCACTGAAAATTTGGGATAAAATACAGCAGATGTTGGTGGTACAACGCCGTCAACGTCCTGGCGCAGAAAGAGGTGCCTCGACATTTGCCTCAAGGCTGGAAGCAGAAAGAGATTCGAAGATATCCCAAAACCATCTCTGCCATATCTTCGAATCAATGGTTTGGACTCCCAAAACCCACTGATCTTTGTGTCTGATG
Organism: Symbiodinium sp. clade C Y103; assembly: GCA_003297045.1. Classification (NCBI taxonomy): domain Eukaryota; class Dinophyceae; order Suessiales; family Symbiodiniaceae; genus Cladocopium; species Cladocopium sp. clade C. The sequence continues at coordinate 270,377 of BGPT01000257.1, read as the reverse complement.
CGAAGTCGAGTCTCCCAAACTTGATCAAAATGCGGTGATCGTTGATGGTTTGACACCAAAAATCGCCAAACAAAATCGCTGGTTCCCTGGGTCGCCCGCAGCACGTGGCAACTCCGCACACCGCGTGAGGCCAGGCCTGCACAGCAGGCGAGAGCTGGGCCCTATAGCGTTCCACGAATTAGGCTACCCCATATCTTTTGGGCTCTGAAATTGTTAAAACCCTTTAAATGTGTGTGTGTATGTATGTATGTATTATGTATGTATGTATGTATGTATGTATGTATGTATGTATGTATGTATGTATGTATGTATGTATGTATGTATGTATGTATGTATGTATGTATACATATAAGACTTGTGGGCCTTCAGATCTTAAAGTGTTATACACACCCTTGTCTTGAGGTGATCCACCTCGCACTCTTGAACAATCAGCTTTGGATTTGATTGCATTGTACCCCCAGTTCTCTGCAACGTCTGAGTTTCTGAGTTTAGGACACCGTTGGCAAGGCACCACTTTGGTAGATGTTCTGACTAGTCCGGCCAAAAAGAGATGGCATGAAGCCCTTTCAATCTTTCGGACCAAGCTGCGGAGAGCACGCTGCCGCGACTGGCTGCGACTCCTGTGGACCAAAATCATGGAGTTTTTATAAATGGGGAATCCCCAAAATAGTTGGTTTATGGCGTTGTGAACTGGGGGTACCCCGCATGGATTGGGAACCTCCAAATGTCCAAATGTCCAAAACCTCATGTTATGACCCAATGGGACTGGGATCTATAGGAAATTTTCGATAGAATGACCCAAGATGTATTGGGTTTCTATATGACCTATATGGTCTTTAAGTGGCAATACTTTCAGTGCGAGTGAAATTTATAGGACCCCCGATAGGACCCTTGATGGGACGCCCGAGGGCCGTATGGGAAGATTATGGGAATGAAGGTCCCATCAACCAGAGGGGTCCTGGCAAAATTCCATGGATCATTTTACCCCTTAAGTTGCCATAAATAGGGCTACAGCTTAGTCTTGACAAATCCAGCTTATGTTTATCCCAGTTCCAAGAATTGTCTCGCGCGACCTCGGTCAGCGTGACACAGCATCGCATGGGATGGAAACCTTCTAAAGAGACTTTCGACTAGGCTTCCTAAACGTCCCAACCTCGCATATACTACGTGTATGATACGTGTATGCTACGTACATTACCATATGTATCTATATCTGTATAGTTAGGTAACAGTTAGGGGGACCAAAAAATATGCGTTCGCAAAATTTCGCACGCATGCAAGTAAAGTCATAAATGAAGCCTTGGCATAAATTGAATTTGAACATGTGACTCTGATCTGATCTAATGTAATGCAATGTGCAGTAACAGAATGAAACGCAATCGTAATCCAGGATCAATGAATTAAAAGTGAGTGCCCACTTTCCATAATTCTTTTTCATAAGCGATATGCGGTTCAGGGTGAACCACACGTCCGCAGCAGGGCGCCCAAGACTATTGTCTATTTCACTTTGGGGGATAATAGCTTCCACTGGTCTCTGNCAGCAGGGCGCCCAAGACTATTGTCTATTTCACTTTGGGGGATAATAGCTTCCACTGGTCTCTGTCTTCAAAAACAGAACGAAGGGTATTAATATATCTTGTGGTATCATACCAATTCTTCATGCTGGAAGAGGAGAATTGCTTCAGTTCAACAATGGTGAAATGTTGATAAAAGGGGTGA
>BGPT01000257.1:244909-256740 GCA_003297045.1 Symbiodinium sp. clade C Y103 | reverse complement strand
TCTCATCTCTGATCTTCTCACTTCTGACTTTTCTCACCTCTGCTTTTCAACTGTCCATATTGTCGGAAGGTTTAGCTTCTAAACTTCCTTCGATTAGGACTCAGTTTGCATCTGAACCAACCTGGCAGCGATCAGGCTAGATGTTTGCAATGTGGCGAAGGTACTTGGATAATCCATGATAATCCCTCAAGCTCTCAAGGAGCTTAGCGGCTTAGATCTTGACAAGGCACCACGTGAGTGACCTGCCAAAATAACTTTCAAAAATTGCAGCATTTCCACGCTGATAGTTTTTGATTAGAACTTCCGTCCCCTGCCTCATCAACCACAAAAGGTTGCCCCGCAGTAGAAAAGTTCCTGCTGATCGCTCCACTTGACAGGGTTTACAAGAAAACTACTGTACATATACATGTATCTGTATATATATATATATATATGTGTATCTGTATACATATACACAATAATTATTACATTTACAGAACATAACTTGAGTGGTTCATTTGGATTTGTTCCTTCAAAGTCAAGCAATGGCAATATCTTTGTCAGCCTCACCTGAGCTTCTCAAATGCCAACGTCACAGACGAGCAGTAGAAGAGGAAAAAGACAGATGCCTGTACAATGATCGTTCATCAGTCTTTTCCGTGTTTTCCCACATGCACCTCTGTATGCACTGAGAAGCATATCTCCAGTCAGCTTCTTGGTTTCAAGACTTCAACATGCAATCAAAGGCAAACCTTATGACGTGGCATTGGCATATCTATGCATATCTCAATATCTCTTCGGTAGTTGCGTTGTGATAACTTAACAGGGCATTTAGTCCTACCAGTGCAACTGCTTTGTGGTACAGAGTCTGTTTACGATTCCATTTTTGCAGTGCAAATCAGCCCTTTGTGATTTCGAAAGCCTTCAAAGGAGCTGTGCGCGAACGAATACTCTGCAGTAGCGAGCACCATGAATCGTCTGGCAAAGTGTCGTGGCCCTGACACAATTCGGAAGGTGCATTGGAGCTGTGACTCGTAACTTGTACCCGTGTACACCCTGTCAACCATCGGCCAAAGGATACAACCTCAACGGCCCTTAACCATTCATGGCGTCATGGTTTCTATTTGCAAACTCTCGCTCATTCTGCTCCTGGCAGCGCTGCTCTCTGGTCAGCCAAAAGGTCTGCCTAGCCTGCCCAAGAGTCCAAGGCTTGCGATGCTGTTCCACACTGGCGGAAAGCGCACTCCATTCACACTGTCTCAGCATGTACATAACCACCACCGTTAAGCAATTAGCGTTGAAGTGGAACCAAAGGAACATGTAAAAACAAAAAATATATAATCAATGATCCACCACAATTTAAAAAGGGCATCAGACAGCAACAACCACGCACAATGGAGCAACGACAACAACCTACAAACAAGGCTGCGGCACAAAACTGCAAGGCCAAAAGAATGTCTGGTCTTGGGCATGCATTCAGAGAAATAATGCTGCAAGCAGGACCACCTGGAATTAAACCATATTCTTCCTGGCAAGAAATGTTGGCAAAAGGGAATGGAAGCATTGGGCCGCTCGAACTTCGTCAAGATCAGGGAAGAGGCAGCACCCCCTAAGGGATCCGCTTGGGGGGCTGGGCATGCGTGCATAGCTGTGCAGGTTATTGAGCAACCAAGTAGCTATCAGTTCAACCAAGGCCTAGAGGGCCCACAGTCCGAGGTAGGAAACCAAGTCCAGACATCCAACTGCCGCGTCGAGCAAACAACCAGGACGAAGTCAGAAAACTTCTGAGGGCAGGTTGGGAAATCATTCTAGAAAAGGTTCGTGCAGATTCCCTGGAGAGTCAAGACCCAAAGAATTTTCCCAAAACCGGAAACAATGGACAAATCCTCCAGAGAGAGGCAGCAAAGGGAAGAGTGGATACGCCAAGAGTGCAGAAACCACGGTGCAAGTCCAGAACCTTCCGCAACCTTCTTGGCATCTGGAGCACCTTATTTTCCATCATTCTGGCAAATTTCCATTCTAATCCCATGATCAATTCTTGAAAGAATCCAATCGCCAATTCTGGAAGAGGGAAGCCTTTGAGCAGAGGACTCCCCGACTTGTAAAGTTTTCTTGCGCAGCAAATTGAATTTATATATCTTGTCTTATCCAATTGTTCGTGGTTTCCCCACTCGGCCTGTGACTTTATCAGTTTCAACGGCAAACAAGTCTGCGCCAAGAAAATCTACTGTAGCTGCCTCAACAGTGTATCATGTATCTGCGTGTATGTATATATATATATATATATGTATAGTATACATATATGTATATGATATATGTTATATATGTATATTTTATCATTTTAAATATGTATAATATAGATCTATATTGACCAACCTTCTCTGCTTCGCTGCGTTGCAGTGGCTTGCCAAGCACAGCACGAACCCATCCTGTCAATGCCAATAGTTTCTCACATTGAGCCAGTCTCAAATATGTCCGCTGCATTCACAATACCAGCTCTTGGAATGTCTCCTCTGCAAGACACTTGCACAATCATCAATTGCATCAAGTGCAACAATTACAAGTCCGGCTCCTCATATCTCGGTGAAAATGCCTGGGGTCCAGGCCACCCAACTCCATGGTGTCGGGCCGCTCTTTGCCACGCAAGCAATCTGCATCCTGGAAACCAGCATTTAAACAACTTAGATCGAAATTTGCAAGCGCCCGCTGGGGTCCTAATGTTCACCAGAGGCACGAGTCGGTGCCCTGTTTTCAAAGTTCATGTCCTTTCAAATTTCATGATCAAGCCAGGACACTCCAAACTATGGAATTTCCCTTTGCTTTTTCGATGGTACAGTTGCTTGTCTTTTGGAACTTGGATCCGGTTTCACTTTCCTCTTGAAGCACCATGTTTAACGCCCCGTCATAAGGGGACAAGAATACTTCAACCCCCTTCACAGATTAGCGGAGGCACCTTTTCCACCTTGCGTGACGCCAAGATTTTCTTACGTCCCAGAGCACGCAAAGGCCGAAATGACGAAACAAACATTGGCAAAAAGCAAAATCTGGCCATTGCAAACCTGGCCAGCTTTAGCAAAACATAACGCACGCGGCTTGAATACCAATGAGCGCTTCACTTAGCGCCCATCAAAACCACGAAATATTTGTTTTCCGAGCACCTCTAAAAAAGTGTTGGAAGTCTGCGTTCAATCGTTCTATCCCCCTGATTCTGCATCACTTTGGGGCTGCAAACCTGCAGCATCTTGGAGTTCGAAGGGTCCATTCGCAATTCAAATACGCAGTACTCACAGTTGCAGAAAGTGGGAGCAAACAATTGGTTGATGTATGCGTCATTGGTATTTGTGGCATTTTGAGTTGAAATATAGGTTGTCCTTCTTCTTCTTCTCCTTCTTCTTCTTCTTCTTCTTCTTCTTCTTCTTCTTCTTCTTCTTCTTCTTCTTCTTCTTCTTGTCATTGTTGCTGTCGTGATGATGTCCTTCTTGTTCTGGTTGTGGTTGTTTTGGTTGTGGTTGTTGTTGGTGATACGCCCCGACAGGACTCGCGCGGTAACGCCATTTTGTGCACGCTACGGATGCTACGTTAACCATGGGTGCGGTTGGGGTGGGCTGGGGTGGGGCGGGGCAATAACGGTATTCAATAACGTTCACTTGCACCGAGCATGCTAACGCATGTATGCTACGCTCTCGGGACTTGTGCACGCTACGGATGCTCCGTTGACCATGGGGTGGGGTTGGAGTGGGTGGGGGCAATCATGATCACTTGCACGGCAGACACTACAGATGCTGCACTGTCAGGTAGGAATTTCACTCTTGGCCATGCTAGACAGAGGACAAGCCAGTGGACAAAACGCGAGGCCAACGACGTTTGGCTTACATGCAGCACATGAATGCATCCCTGTGGAACCGCTGCTATGTATATACACAACAAAATGCGCTGAGTCAAAAGTTTTCGGCGGATTTGTCTTCTTGATGGCACCAATCTATTGCAAGAACCAACAAACATACCAGTCCTGTCAGGGTGTGTTACCTTGTTGTCGTCGCCGTCGTCGGTGTTTTTTTCGGTGTTTCTGTTGTGTTTTTGTTGTTTCGCTTGTGGCTGTGGTTGTGGTTGCTGGTGGTCCGCGTTGTTGTTGCTGACGGAGGGTGTCGTACAAAAAATGGTTTGGTGGCAACACTTTGGACAGTACATCCATTACAGTACGTGCATCACATAAACATATATATATATATACATCTATTACATACAGTACATCCACTACATACATTACGTATATACCAGTCCCTTTGTTTTCCGTTACATTACATACTACACACTACAGAGCACTTACGTGTATGGACTTGCACTGACTTGCATTGAGTTACATTGATTCATATACATATATATATATATATACATACATGATTATATAATATGTATATTTATACATATATATATATATATATACATTGACTTACACTGACTCAAAAGCAGAGTTATACTGGCGTATCACATCCAGTGACATTCCATTGTGTTGCACCACATTGCTTGCATTATACATATGTACATCTGATATGCACCCGGATAGTTTGGTTATAAGCCCCTCACTCCTGTCGTCTTTCTCGCCGCGCAGCCTTACTGGCTTGTACTTTGGACATGGGTACACCATACATGCACACAATCTCCCACCCTATCACCCCAATCCCCACTCTCCTGAACCCAACCGAATCTTAAACCCCACTCCCTCATCCCCCCAGACCCAGGTACCGAAGTTCTGAACCCTGGTATGAAACGCTTGAAACATCTTGAAACACTGCAAAGGGGACTTGAGCAAAGTATCCCATGTATGTATGGCATGGCATGGCATGGTATTGTATGTGTCTATTTGTGTCTGCGTGTATACGCGTGTGTGTCGGTGTGTGGGTGTGTGGGTGTGTGCATCTGCATGTGCATTTGCATGTGTATGTGTATTTGTTGTATTTGCGTTTGAATTTGTATGTATTTGAAATATGTGTGAATTTGTATGTACATATGTTTAGATAACATTTGTAATCATATCGACATATATATATAATACACAGTTACATAGTTACATACGTTTTTTTGTGTGTGTGTGTGTGTCAACCTCAAGTACGTAGCTCCTCATCCCAATGATCCGGTCTGCGACAAAAGCCTTGCATGCGGCCACTGCCACTGACTCAAAAAAGCAGAACAAGTCCAAATCAAACAAAATTCAATGATACAAAAATGATACAAATGCTGGCAATTTCTCACCACAAAGTTTGCGAAGTTTGCGATCACCTTCAGTGCCGGCCTGCCCCAAGTCTGCACTTTAAAGGCCGCAGCTGCCGCAATGGCCGTAACATTGGAGGCGGCCAACGCAAGGCCCATCAAAGCAATTCCAATGACATGCGAAAAACACTGTGCAAACTCGAAGAATTTGTGCATAAAAACTCGAGATGGAGAATATGGAAAACAAATGATGCTCTAAGACGTGTTTGAAGAGTCGCAAAGAAATATGTTTGCTTCCTAGTTTTCCACATCCTGATCAAGCATGGTTTCAGGCTAATGGCATGGTTGACTTGTGATCTTGTCTGGGCCTGTTTGCATATCAGCCCCTAGTGCACTTAAGCCTGTCTCTCATATATATATGCAGAACGTTTGACCCTTCTACACGTTCAGTCAGCCACTTCTGATTCAATGTCGTGCAGTGTCGCATCAGAAGCCTTCAACTTGATCTCAAAGTTAAGAACGTAAGCAGGAAAGAATTTGTTTGGGTTATATAATTTGTGCAAGTGCCAAACCATCAACCATCTGAAACAGGAAACTGAAGCTCTATTCATCTTCTTTGAATCTACTTGGGCTGCTCGCTTCCGTTGCAGGACAAAGCATGGGGAAATCAGCACACCAGCCTTCTGCCTTGAGGATTCCTGAAGAAGTATACTAAGTAAGTTACAGTACCAGTTAGGTATCTTTTCCTGTCCTTTTTCAAGCAATTCCTGGCTACAATGCCCCACCAGCCATGGCTGTGAAGCTAGACTAGATTCTAGATCAAGAATTGGAGCCCTCAGGCCTAAACCTACAGAGCCTGTCACCAAATCGGAAAACCATGCAACAATGCAACACATGATGAAGGAAAGCCAATGAGTCCTTTAACGACACAGAAGACTCTCATTTTGTGATCATGCAAAGCATCCGATCTCACCTCCACAATTTCAGCAGAGGTTGATCTCTACACTTAAACCTTCGAACGGCTTTCAAACTCAATATTGTTGCCTAACATGGTTGCATCAATACAGGAGTTTGGTGCATATCTAGATCCACGCAACGCAGAAAATCACCCAAAAAAAGACAGATTGCATTTCTGCTATTCAGAAATAATGGTGAAACGTCAGCAAGTTTCACGTGCACACTGTTTACAACAGTGTACAGCAATCATTCGACTTCTTGCTGTCGACATAGGAAAACCTCTGTTGAAGAAGGAAGTTTCCAGTAGATATGAAAAAGACTTCACAAGAAACCATAAGAGAAAGTTGACTCCACAGTCCACAGCCCCAGGTGCCAGGAGAGAGAGGTTTGTGATAGGATACCCCGAAGCGAAGCAAGACACTCGGCCACTAGGCAAAACACATGCAAAGCAAAGCCAAGCACAGGGCAGTCGTGGAATCGCCCCGGAAGGCGGAACAAAGAGCACCAAACAAATCTCCAAACAACAAAGATTAAACGAAGTGACTAAGTGTGACACTAACTGACCAAAAAGTGAACTTCGAACAACACGTTGCTAAGAAGGTGAACAAGTAGATTGAAGCGAGCATCCACAAAGCAGTGACTCTCCAAAGCTCCATCTTGTTAAGCTGCCCATCACCCAAAATGTCACCCTCCTGTCAGGAAAGGACACGGGGTCCAGGAAACTCAATAAACAGAATGTTCATTGATGTTGGTCCTGCATCACCCAATCGACTTCACTGTCTTGCACTTCGATGCCACCGTTCAAGTCAGTCAAGTAAGCCTGTCATCCGGCCATCAACATGAAGTGGAAAAACTGGAAGAACTGGGACAACTGGAAAACACAAGGCAAATGTTTTTTTCCAGTTGCTAAAATCGTGTTCATTGCAACACATGCCACACATGCCACACATGCCACCCACCAGCTGGCACCGGATCTGATGCCAGAATCAGGTATAGCGTCGCTAAACACCCAGTGCATGCCGCATGCCTTGAGTTCCTCCTTTGAAAGTTTGCCGGTCTTGGAAACGTCATACCTGAAACAAACATTTTTCAAATGTCACAAATGTGATTCAAAATCATTGGACCACATCCGAATCCACACTCATACTTTGACATGAACTATTGCAAATCTTCAATGTCTAACCGTTGTGTCAACTGGTACCCGCTGGTTTGGTAGTGAGCTTTGGTTCTGGCTTGTTCAGTTTGTCTTCAAAGAGTTCACGATTCTCCGTGTACGTATGCCAACCTCAGCAAAGTTTGCATCACATCAGGACATACGTGCAGGGTTGATTCTGTAGCAGTCTGTAGCAAGGAAAACTCCAACAAAATTCCAACATAGCCGCATATGAGGAGTTCTTCTAACTCGTCAATCACAATGGCCTGATCGCCAGCCTGGTCACAACCAATGACAACATCTGGCATTCTGGATCTATATCATATGTATATATACTTATATATGGATATGTATATATATATATTACAAAGAAAGACTTCAGATTTCAGCATTTCATTGCCAAAATAACATCCACAAGTGCAGAAATGTACCTTGTCGTACAATTTCAGCAGAAAGTCAACCTGTTCATCACCTCAACGTGAAAAGCAAAAGTCGAAGAACGTCATTTCCATTGTTGTTTGACGTCAGGTTGAGTTGAAAACATTTTGTTTTGTGATGTTGTTTGATTTTTTCAATCCTACTTAATTTGTTTTGAAGTTTTGCCTGCCGACAATGGCATGCTAGCACAAAATTACTGCAAAGGCAAACAAATGGTCAAGCAGCTTGGTAGCGTTCCAGGCGGTGTTGAAGAATCCATGTCAGTCAAGAGTTTGACTACTTGGTCGCGCCTCATGGGTCACAAAAATTAATTGTTGCCGTGACGATCGAAACCCAAGAAATTCAACGACTAAATTTGATGCGAATTTGTCAAGTGCAAGACTGGACAACTGACCAGAATAAGTCCAACGCTCCAGTTTGCCAGAGTTGTTTGTATCATAGGCCCTGGTTGTTCACGTGCAGTTTGATTTGAATTGTCATCATGCAAAGGCGACTAAAACTACCAACGCAGTATCAAACAGTGTTGCCAGATTGTGTTTTTGCTGACCGCCGCTCAAAAAAAAATGCGCCTGATGATTTTGCCCAATTTCACCTCCCAGCAGGATCAAAATGAAAAAGTGAACACTCACATCTGAACAATGTGGCACGTTGCAATGTTGGTTTCAACATTCCAGACCTTCCGAGCATACTCTGCAAGAGCAGCTTGTCTTCGCTTTTGCTCTGCCACATTGACCTAGCAACATGCTGCCATGTTGCCGACATGTAAAACTCAAATTGACCGGCAGGTGTTAAACAGGTTCAGTTTGGTCAATTTTGTCTGTTTTCAATTGTCACTGCTGTCTTGTCTTTCATTCAAACATGGAAAATTGTTGGTGGGTCGTCAAAATTTTATTCGTGCAAAGTGAGGCGCCGGAGTTGGTCGGACTTTGCTGTTTCTCCTTGTTCTGCGCGCTGCTATGATGGCAGCGACGTTGCCGACGGGCATCTCGAAGAGCTGGTATTCTGTATGTTGATGACAAGTTGATGAAACCAAAAATGCCGAAACACCTTCAACTGCCGTGTCGAGTCTCCTTTGCCCAAAATGTTCAAATGCTGGAATGTTCGGAGGGTTTCGGATTTGAGACATTTTCATTTTTGTATGTCATTCCATGTTTTTGGCGTTTCACACTCGCAGTTTTGAGCCTCTGCAAAACGCGTTACAGGTGGCATTACAATAGAAACATCATGACATATCAATATTTTTCATGTTTTTTAATATTGTTTGCAAGCAAAAAAACAAACTAATTAACTAACAAACTAACTAACCAACTAACGAACGAACTAACTAATTAACTAACCAACAGACAGACAAACAATAGACAAACAATGGACAAACAAACAAACAAACAAACAAACCAACCAACCAACCAAACCAAACCAAACCAAACCAAACCAAACCAAACCAAACCAAACCAAACCAAACCAAACCAAACCAAACCAAACCAAACCAAACCAAACCAAACCAAACCAAACCAAACAAAACAAACAGACAGACAGACACAGACAAACAGACAAACAGACAAACAGACAAACAGACAGACAAACAGACAAACAGACAAACAGACAAACAGACAAACAGACAAACAGACAAACAGACAAACAGACAAAGCGACAAACAGACAAACAGACAAACAGACAAACCGACAAACCGACAAACCGACAAACCGACAAAGCGACAAAGCGACAAAGCGACAAAGCGACAAAGCGACAAAGCGACAAACCGACAAACCGACAAACCGACAAACCGACAAACCGGCAGACCGACAGACAGACAAACAAACAAACAGACAAACAGACAGACAAACCAAACAAACAACCATGGGGTTCAAAAACCCGCAATGTATGAGACAACACGAGTGGTGCATTTTCAAACAAGACATCACGACATGGTCTTGACATGAACCGAACCGTTCAAACAAAATGCCAACATGCTCCAACATGCGGAAACGATGTGCCACCAAAGGCGTCAAACAATCACCATGTAATGCGTCAATGTGGCACTTCGACACGTCATTTGAAAACATCAAACGTCACAAGTTGCCACCTGGATGTTTTGAGTCAGGGGCCATTTTTCAACCATACAACGATTGATCACAACCTGAGAAGGTGGGGGACGAAAGCCAGCCCCTAAAGAACCCAACTTTGCAAGCCAAAAGCAACATGTCCGGTTTTTGGGGTTCTTTCCAGTTGTGGGTTCAGAAAAGAATTGACGCCTTCCAGACAGAGGGAGCAAAACCCAAGAGGCGTAGTTTGGGGAGCAATAAAACTGATGTAGAAGTGTATGAGAGCAGGAGCCTGCGCTTTTAGCTCAGTTCTCATTGGTTGAATGCCTTCGAAAGAAGAAATCACAGCGCGTGCGCAACTAAGTGCGCACCAAAACTTGTTTAACGGAGATGTATAAGTCTGCAGGGAGCCAACTAAAGTTTGTGTGCGTCTGATTGCTGCAATGACTCATTTTTCACCATCTTCAGCAGTGGCAAGGTCCACGATCAAAACTTGAGCACGACATCAGAGTTGTGTGTTAGCAAACTAAGACTCTGCAGACAGACATTCGCGTCCCTCGGGAATGGTGATCTGGGTCACACCGAATTTGTTGCGAAGGATGAGCGTCACACTGTATTGCCATCTGAAACATGTTTTATGGAAATGCATGGGGATGCCCGGATGCATGTAAGTGCGGGGGGCCAAATAAAATAGGAAAAGCTGCATGAGTCCGTGCGCTGGCCTGCTGCAGCGATTCATCAGTAAAATTTTTGAGCAATCTTGACCGGTGGTAAAAGCCGGCTAGACTCGGCTAGGGGGACCTGCACCTGCAACGATTTGCAGGTTGCAGAAGGTTCTTCACCTTTGAAGGCACTAAGGATGGAAAGGATGCACATGACAGCTACACGCATTTGAGGTTTGAGGATGGCCGTAGTACACAATAGCCTTTTTTAGTAGCCAGCCATCCCGGCCATGGCCCGGCCACGGCACGGCCAGCCACGGCCACGGCCAGCCACGGCCACGGCCACGGCCACGGCCACGGCACGGCCACAGCCACGGCCACGGCCACGGCCACGGCCACGGCCAGGGCCACGGCCACCAGCCTGCTTTTACTCATCTGCCATCCATCCGGCCAACGGCCACCCGGCCATGCGGCCACCCGGCCACGTGTCTTCCAACCAAGACAAACACAACCAAACACACATCATGTTGTGTGCTTGGTGCACCTTGCGCATCTCGTGCTTTTGACGGGAATTGGCTTAACGGGGCCATATAGCTGATCTGATCGCATGGGATTGCTAAGAAAACTTCCAACGTAGCACATCAAACTGACTTGCCACCTTCTTGGCATATGCATGAATATGTTTTAAGATGTTTTAAGTATCAATTTAATTTCTCCTATACCTTATCCAAAGTCTGTATATATGCTATACCCCTATATCCCCCAATACGCATCGCAAACGTCGCACGCAATCGCCGCCATCGAAAATTCNTTCTCCTATACCTTATCCAAAGTCTGTATATATGCTATACCCCTATATCCCCCAATACGCATCGCAAACGTCGCACGCAATCGCCGCCATCGAAAATTCGCCAAACAACCCAACACACAAAAATCACAAACCAAAAATCTTTCAAACAAAATTCACGGCTTCTGCAAAAACGACATGCAACTGAAAAATGACATCACTGTGAAGATCAACTGAATGCTGCAAGCTTGTTTTCTGCACTCGGATTTGGTCGGGGGTCGATACACAGTTTGACCGGTTTGACCTCCTTGTGGGGCATGTCACTTTCCTCGAGTCCATTCTGGTCACATTGTTTTCCCTTGAGGAGTTTTGGAAATGTTATTCCAGCTGGACTGCTCTCTTACCCCNTTGTGGGGCATGTCACTTTCCTCGAGTCCATTCTGGTCACATTGTTTTCCCTTGAGGAGTTTTGGAAATGTTATTCCAGCTGGACTGCTCTCTTACCCCATGGAAGTTCAGGGTGGGAACTAGCATTTGGGTGGGACAAGAACTGTCCATGGATCTAGATTGGAACTACCCGCCCACCTCACCCTTAAGCATGGTTG